>NDXB01021359.1:41662-94069 GCA_002631895.1 Agapornis roseicollis
GGGGGGGGGGGGGAGGGGGAGAGAGGGGGTTACCATTAGGTTGAAATTTGCCATTTCCAAGGAGAGAATGCACAGAGTAGCTGGGATGCTAGTGACTAAATCATCATTTTTATCTCTCTAGGCTCAGCGTTTTCCTATTTAAATCAAATTAAGAAGCCCAGGTCCTCTGGAAAATTCTATTGAATTTAAAGCTACTAACGAGCTTTTTAGGTAAGTAGAACAGGATCACTATTAGGCTTCTGGCAGCTAATTTCTCTTGCACTGCATGGGCTGCCTCATGGCTACTTTACAGTGGACTTAGCAAATCCACCTGTTTCTGCCACCTTAGGTTCTGATTTAGAAGATCAGGCAGGTAGAAGACTCTAAAATCTCTCATCAGGAGCTGGATGCAATTATTTGACCATTGCTAAGACAGCAATGTCTTCATTGGCACACAGACAGAATCAAAATATCAAATTATCCTAAATCTTAATTTTTACTAAAACCTAACTTACTCAAAAGCTCATTTTTATTTAGCAAAAAACTAGGTATTTAGATTCCTAGCTGGCTTTGGATATTCCCAGCTTCATCTTTTTTGCTCTTCTCATACTTTGAATAACAAAAATCAGTTCATGTTGCTTTATTTTCAGCTTTAGTTTTGTGTGACTCTAAAGCTTTAGGAAATGTTTTTTGCAAGTTCTGTTTTTAGATTATTTTATATACATATATTTCTGTGCCTTCAGCACAACGCAGTACCACTGTGAATCAATCAAAAAAGCAGGCTCAAAACCTACCGTTAGTAGGCTTTGACACTACAGGCAGTGTTACCGTTGTGAGGAAAATACACGCTTAGCTGCTTAATGAGATCCCAGAGCAACAGCCCACCTGTGATCTCTGTCTTCTTTCATCATCTGTACTTCCATCAGTCTCCCTTTTCCTGTTTGTTCCACTGTTAGCTAAAATTGCCAATAAATGCTAAAATGGAAATGTAGTGAAGTGGTAGGTACAGGCAACATAGCAGTGTGAAGATCTGCATTTAAAAGACAGTTCTAAAACTGAAGAATTGTATCAACTATTACTTACAGGGTATTCAATGGCCTTTTAATGCAAAAGGTGACTACAAGCCTAAGAGAACAGTCTAGAACCTCTTCTTAGCCACAGGCTTTAAAATGAAAGAGAAATTGCAACTTAAACTAGATGTAGATGTAACAAGGAAAGAAGAGCTACAGCAACCCCATCTAGCTCTGCTTTGTGGGATAGCTCTTTTTCTACATACATGCCACACTGGTACCCATGACACTGTAAAGCCCTCATCCAGTAATAGTCTACTTGCATACATAGCTCCCTCTTTAAAATAGCAGCTGTTGGAAACCAGAAATAAGGAAGAAATCCTTCTTTCATAAGTCTCAGAACTTCTCAAGAACCACCATGTATTAAGCCAGTTTGTGATGACCTTTGCAAAAACACTGTTGAACGTATGTGTGATTTCTATGAAACGCTGCAGTGTGAATGCAGAACAGCGGTTGAGTTCATGCACAACAGAACTGAACTGCAAAAATGGCAAAGTAGGTACATGAGCTAAGGAAATGGTAAGAAAATCAGGTAGCTCTAAGGCAGCCAATCCATTTAGGCATTTTCTCATGTGCTTTTTGCTGAGGAACAACATGGTCAAGCTCTGTAACACAGGGAACTGCTTGAGCGAAGAACCAAAGAGGTCAAAGGAATTTGACTATGTGGTCAGAGACCAAGGGTTGCAGGTGCCTGTCCCTCATGTTCCTTATGTCCCTCATGTTCCTGACAGAAGATTAAGGCCAGGAAAAACTCCACAGCGCAGAGAAACCTGAGGAAATGGGTATGGTTTTACATGTTTTTCTCAGTTTCAACAATAACAAACTACCCAAGATCACAAGTAAAAATGCTTATGAATTTCTGTATTTTCTTGAAAAAACAACAAATGCAAGGTTAGGAGTAATTTGGGGTTTGTTGCATTTTGCTTGCGCAGTTCTGGAGCCTGACCCTTGTTTCACAAAAAACCCTCAGAAAATCAATGCCTGGGAGTTGTGTCTGCACACAGAGCAGAGAACTGCTGTGTTGCTACAGGCGGCACAGGCCCACGGGCCCACAGAGCCTCTCTGAAGAAGTACGTCTCTAGTTCTGAATGATGCATTAGCAGGAAGAGAAACTGAAGAAAGCCAAACTCTACTTTTCTTTCAGAAATGCAGGAATATATTGCCAGCAACTGGGAATAGAATGCAAACTAGTACTCAGAGATACAAGCACTCTCACACCTTATCTGAGCACCTGTAATCCATTTTCATGTATTATGTGTAGCATTCCGTGCCAGCACCTAGCATCCTCCATGTCAGATTTCACAATTTTTACTCACAACTCCTCTCACTTGTCATTTACTACGGAAAAAAACCCAAACCAAAACAAAAACCCTCATGATGGTATCACTGGATGGGCGATGAAGGAAAACATTTACTCATGCATGTGGAAGAAACACTGTCCAGGCTGGTTTATGCTGCCACCCAAGCAATCACAGTGAGAGGATTACATTGTTAATTATACCTCTGAGGTGCTATTCTTACAGCGTCGGGCTTTGAAGACTGTCTCCCTTGTGTATTTTGTACTTCATCTTTCTTGCCTCGCACATGTGGCTCCATGTATGTTTCATATACACTTACTGCTGAACACAAGAGATGGAAAAATGCTTTCAAGCAATACATAATTGCAAATACTTTACATGTATTTTGTTTATGTTCTTTTGGGATTAATTACTCCAGGGATGTGGTGCTCAGTTTCAGAGGTGCAGACCTCCTGAAAACACAGATCTAAGCAAAGCAAAGAGAAAGAGCTATGCAAAGGGAAAACACTCAAAGATGAGATTGCCAATGTACTTGGTAACCTCTTTTTGTGAGTCTGTTGAAGAGGATGGGAACAGGCTGGTGGCAAGAGCAGCAACAGATGCATCTAAAAATTACTACCTGGAGGTTGGATGAAGCACACGTCTGCCCTTTCAACTCCAAAGGGGACCGACCAAGCTGCATTTAACGATGGTGAGGGGTAGGTAAAACACGAAGCACGGTTGCGAAGGGGGAGGCCTCCTCCCCCCGGCTGTCCCGCAGAGAGGCCGCGCTACCCTCACTGCGGACCCTCACCTCCTTGGCCGCAGCCCCGGTGAAGGTGTGATGTATCAGACAGGAGAGGCTGCGCTACCTCACGGTCCTGCTCTGGAACCTGCTGGTGCCGGGGCAGGGCCGCTCCCACCCCTCGGAACCCAGAGAGCGCGGGGGCAGAGGGGGTCTCTGTTAATTCCCAACCGAGGGCCTCCGCTCCGCATGTCGTCGAGGCCGCAGCGTCGAGGCCGCAGTCAGGAGCTGCCGCAGCACTCGCGGCCGCCAGCTAACGGGATGCGGTTTAAGTCTGTTCTGTCCGTGCTGGACTCGCTTACCGCGGGCAGGGCAAGGCAAGAATAGGCAGCCCCGGGGCCCCGCTCGCCCCACGCCTGGGGCTGAAGGAGCGCCCGGATGCCCAGGGTTGACATGGCCGCTGCCCGCGAAGGGGCCGCGCTGCCATAGCGACGGGGGCGGGCGCCGGGGGAACGGTGGGAGCGGGGCGGGCCCCGGGGGAACAGTGGCAGCGGAGCGGGGCGGGCCGGGGTACGCGCGGGGCGGTGCTTCCCGCAGGCGGTGCTCCCGGCCGCGGGCAGGGCCGCGGGGACGGCGTCGGACCCACCTGGCTGCCGCCGCTGCCGCTGGACCCACCTGGCTGCTGCCGCCGCTGCCGCTGGACCCACCTGGCTGCCGCCGCGACGGGCCGCTGCTCTGCGCCCGGCATGGGGAGAGGCGGTGCTGGGGCGGGCGCATGCGCCGCTATGCGGAGCGACCCGCGGGGTCCGCTGGCCCAGGCCGCGCCTTGCGCTTCCCCGGGCGGCCGCGTCCTCGGCGGCGCTGTGCGGGTGGCGGCGCGGGGCCGGGCGGGAGCGGGAGCGGTGGCGGGAGGAGAACGGCTGAGGCCGCGGTACCGGACACCACTCGTTTGACCCCGAGGCAGAGACGCGGTAGCCAGGCCTTGGGCCTCCTGCGGCGGCGGCGCACCGCGATGTACACAAAGCAGTGATAACCACGGTTCGATGTCTGTGCCATCGGTGTGAGGCGCTGGTTCTTGCCGGTACTTGGGAATATAGTTGAACAGCTCAGGCAGAAGCTGTTCCCTGTGAGGGTGCTGAGGCGCTGGCCCAGGGTGATGGCCCAGAGAAGCTGTGGCTGCCCCATCCCTGGCAGTGCTCAAGGCCAGGTTGGACACAGGGGCTTGGAGCAAGCTGCTCCAGTGGAAGGGGTCCCTGCCCGTGGCAGGGGTTGGAGCTGAAATCCACTGTGGGTTTTCATGCTGGTGGTATGGAGGTGCCACACCGACGTTGGTTAAAGGGTGTGTTTAGCAGGCGTAAAAGGTACTTGGCTGTTGGACACAGAGTAGAATAGGATTGTACTGGTTTAACACTAGAGTTGAGTGCACAGTTCCTGACCAAAGAAAATAATAAGAGGCATAAACCTCTGTGAGGTGTTAGCGTGCTAGGCCGGCACATCTGTCTGTTTATGGAGTGTGTCCTTTTCGCACACTTGTGAAGTTGTGGCTTTCAAGGTAACTTGCAGCCTTCTGGCAATATTATGTGTCTGCCTCATTAGCCATATTAGTGCATTAGCTGGTAGGGTTAGTGTCTCTAGTACATCATATAAATTATATAAACAGTAGCAGTGTTGACGTGGGTTTCACTTAGGTTTTAAAAAGTAAAACCTCAGTGGAAGTGCAGAAGAGGTCTCTGCCACTCCTTTCTCCTAAGCTAGAAGAGCTGTCAGCATGGCAGATGCAGGACCTGCTTCTTAAAACGTGTCGGTGCTGTTAGTATTGAAGTGTCCCAAACATGTCTCGGTGTTTTGACAGCGTTAGCACGCCGCGTTTCCTCCTGCAGCTGTGATCTTGAACAAGAAAAAATACCAGCTGTGGGAATCTCACCTGCGCCTCGGCCGAACAGACCCGAGGGCAGTGCCCTTCCCCTGTGTGCCTGTCGGAAACGGGTGCTGGAGGTTACAGGTTTCTTTTCTTTAAATTAGTTACAGGGCACACATTTAGTGTTTGGTCCTGCTGAGCGTGATTTGTGCCTTTGCCATCAGTTATACTCCTCATGTGTAATTCTGAGCAGTGAGCGATCCTCACTGCTGCCTTGGGGCTGGAGTGCCGAGCATGGCTGCGCACAGGTTATGTGATATCTGTTCCCAAGATTTGTGTTTATCATTACAGAATTACATGAATAAGCAAACCTGCTGCGTGCTTCAGAAACGAGATAGAAAGTTCATAAAATTCATAGAAGAAATCATACAGTTTCTTCATTTTGTGTGGAAATGCAACCAGAGAGGCATGCTGCATGTTTGAATATGAGTGCTGGCTTTGGCCCTTGCTGCCTGGAATGAGGATAAAGATGAGGTTTTCACCACTCTGTGCCCTTGGTCTGGCTCATGGAGCGGCTGCACCTCTACCTGCACCAGCTGAGTGCAGGCTGAGCCAGGAAGGGCCCCTCAGGACAGGGAAATCCATGTTGCAGGGATGTTCAGAAATTCATCTGCCAGGCACAGGGTTTTTTCTAGGTCAGAGAATGAACCAGAACCAGCAGAAAACTCACCGAGGTTGAACATGGGATACAGGCTCCCAGATAGAGCCAGGAAAAGGTTGGTTTTGCTTAGAGCAACTCAACAGAATCTAAGGGCTGAAATGGAGAGAAGGGAACTCTTTCCGGGAAGAAGTGTGAACTCAGGTTCAGTGGAAATCCTGGGAACATAATGAGATTCACTAATACTGTTCGGACCTAATGCAAATGGTGGAACTCCACTGAAGTTGAACCTGCCTCCCTCAGATCCGAGTTCTGCCTTTAGATCTTACAGAGCTTGCCTGCCTGGAGCTTATTTTAGATCAGCACATGCCACCTTGTGGCAAATTAACATCATGCATCTGTTCTTTTTCCAACTCTAAACCACTGCTTTTCTCTGTTAAGGTTCTGCCCTCGTTTTACATTCCTTGGATTGACGTCGAGGCAAGATGGGTTTCATCTCCAAAGTTCCTGCCCTTCATCTTGGTAGTTCTGTGAAGCTTGGAACCACCTGTTCAATATGGTAGTATTTTGCACGATGACATTAGGCCAACGTAAAGTATGCTTCTCAACAAGGTATTCCGAGTGCTTCTCAGAAACCTTGCTATTCCAAGCTCTCAGCTAGCTGAAAAATAACTGCATGGGGATAATCCAGAAAGTTATTGGGAAGAATATGGAGTGTTTACCTTTAACCTGCTATCTTTTCTTCTGCATCCAGGTTGTTTGTGGCCTTTACCTCTTTTGCATAAGCACTGGATTTAAATGCTTTATTCCTCTTCTTGTTTCCTAGCATCCCACTTGCTCACTAGAGATAGCAGTGTTATCTTCCAGCATAAGCACAGCCTTTACAAAGATGTTTCAGGTTTTTACTACAAGCCTTTCATTTGCACTGTTTATGCAGGCACATCACACATTGTACAATGTCTGTCTTGTTTGCTGGGAACATCAGCATGATGGGAAAGGAACAAAAGACTATAAAGGGTAAGAAGCAGATGTAATGAAACAATGCCAACAGCAAGAGACAAGAGGCTGCTTCTGGGGCTAGGAAAGTCCTCAATGGAATGTGGTCATGCCATTATGAGTTTGGAGAGTGGATCCTAAGTACAAGCAAGTTTGTGTGCGTATTCACTGGAGCTGGTGGATCTTTGAGATGCTGAGTATTGTGCTGGAACTCATTCACCTTTTTAACTTTCCACCTTTTCCTGGAAAAATCAAGTAATGCCCATGGCTGCAGGGTTCCCAAGATGTGTTGCCTGGACAGGGTGTTGGTGACACCTCCTGCTCAGCCCTCCTGTGCTCTGGCATACAACAGCGTGAGGATAAAGACCTCTCACTGCAAACTGGACTTTGTTTCAGGGCAGGACAAGTGCAGCAGATACAATTCTGCCACCTGTTGTGACCAGTTCATGTCCTTTTATTTGATTCTGTGTGTATCTGGTTCCTGTTTTTTCTAAAGAGGCAAGTGTTTCTCAGTCACAGTTACCAGTCTTCTCCCAATTGCACAGAGGTTTCTTACTCTTACTGCTTTTATTATTATTATTATTGGTTTTATGGGACTTTGTGTTGCATTTCCTTCATCTTTTGGGGTTTTACGTGCTTCACATTGTTAACTTTGAGACCTTAAAACTGTGCTTTGGCCTTTATTGAGCTGATAGCCTGATAAGTAAAGTGTGAAGTTATTCAGAGTAAGATTGTTGCCATAAAAGAGTAGTTGTTCCTGTCGTTTACCTTAGCCACACTTTTCATGAAAGGATTTCTTTCTGATAATTACCGTACCTCAGCAGAGAGCTAATAATCACCTCCTGTTTTACTGGAGCACAGGGGAAAGGCCTGAGTGTCTGGGGCTTTCAGTGGCTGTACTTTAAAATCATGATTAAGAAACTTGATAGTCAAAGTCTACAGCTTTGACTCTGGTGAGTTCTTTCACAGATCAGGGAATACAGGAGCTTTGAGATCCTCTCCTCTCCTCTCCTCTCCTCTCCTCTCCTCTCCTCTCCTCTCCTCTCCTCTCCATAATGCGTGTTCTCCTTCATAGAATCATAGAATAGTCAGGGTTGGAAAGGACCTTAAGGTCATACAGTTCTAACCCCCTTGCCATAAGCAAGGACACCTCACACTAAACGGTGCCACCCAAGGCTTCATCCAACCTGGCCTTGAACGCTGCCAGGGATGGAGCACTCACAACCTCCCTGGCCAACCCATTCCAGTGCCTCAGCACCCTCACAGCAAAGAATTTCTTCCTCAGATCCAATCTAAACCTCCCCTGTTTCAGTTTGAACTCGTTCCCCCTTGTCCTCTCACTACAGTCCCTAATGAAGAGCCCCTCCCCAGCATCCCTATAGGCCCCCTTCAGATACTGGAAGGCTGCTATGAGGTCTCCACGCAGCCTTCTCTTCCCCAGGCTGAACAGTGTGGTAGGTAAAGGTGTAAGTGACTGCATTTATTTCAGTTCTCTGCTTTCATCATCCTCCTTTGTGTAACCATTTTACTTTCTAAAGCAGACGCTTACCTGTTTTTCATTCTCTAAAGCCTGTAGTGGTTGAAGTTACATGCAGCTCCAGAGCTGCAAATTAATATGATCCACAATGGGGGAAAATAAATTTCCACAGAATAACATAGCAGCTGTAAGTTTGCAAGGAACTAATTTAAACCATACACTCTTAGCAGCCTGCCTTGAGCATTAGTAAGAGTTGTCTTAAGTGAGATGTGGTTCATTCTGGTTGTAATTCTTGTGGTAATTTTTTCATTGGTTAAAGCTTATCAGTCTACAGCTTTGCTTTTGCTTTTGGTTTTCTTTTTTTTTTCCATCTCATAAGTCTACAATTGAAGGGGATTTTCAGCATCTTCTGTGTTAGGCTTGACTGATGTTTCTGACCTAGAGGTAATAAATGCCAGATCCCCTGTGATGCTGAGTACAAATTCAGAATCATATTGGTACAAAATAGTGAACTCAATGGCTGCTAAGGCCCATTGCATGCTGTCAGAATGTTGCTGTCGGAATGGGTATTGTCTGTATCTGAGACTGAAAACAATTATTAACTGAATAGTAGTTCTCTTACCATCACACGAGAACATGAAGAATGGAATAGGTGCTTCCTGAGGGAAATGCTGAAAGAAGGAGGACTGAAGTAGTGAGTTTGGCTTTTGGGTTGGGTTTGGGTGTTTGGTTTTTTTTTTGGTTGGGACAGAAAGAGCAAGGATGGAGAAGTATGAATTAATTTTAACAAAACACCTGACATTGCCGTGAAGCAGAAGCAGGCAGCGTGAATCCTTTGGTTGCTAAATCAGAACAACCTGCCACACGATTGCTGCACAGAGAAGGCAGAAAAAGTAGATCAGGAAAAGTGAGCTGCAGAAGTGAAGTCTTGTGGTTTCTGACCATTAAAGCACTGAACAAAACCCAAAGGGAGAGTGGATGGGTTAGACTTTGACACAGATTTGCAAGTATTCATAGGAATTCATTGCTACACCTGCAGCTGGTGTCTAGAGGGAAGGGGGCAGCTTTTGGTAGGTATGGAAATACTCCTGGAGAGCTGCATCACAAATTGCCTCAGAAGCAGGGTTGTTCCAGCCTCAGCTGCCTGGTATTTTACACAATATGTTTAGTTAGGATTTTCATTAAGTCCTATGCAAGTCTCTGAATAAACTCAACCCTAGAAGAGGAAACTGTATGGTTGTGAAGGGGGTAATGAGATGGATTCTTCATCCCTCTTACACTGTTTACTATGCAAGAACAGGAGTAGAACAGGACATGGTCTAGCTCAGTGCCATCAGTACTGCCATCATAGCTTAAAGCTGGCCTGTGTTCACCTATGCTGCTTTCCACAAGACTGTTCTACAAATAACAGTCAAACATACTTACTGGAATTCTGTCTTTCTTGGCATAATAGTGGGTTGATTTTGTGAGCTCTGTGCCCCTCAAGAAACCCATCAAGAACCATTAGGCAAGGGGTCAATTTGCTTCAGGCTCACAGGGTGTTGCAAGACTCCGTAAGACCATCAGAGAACAAAGACTAGGCACATGCATTGTACAGTTTCCTCCTTTAACAGAGCATCAGATCCTGCATGAAGGCAGGACATTCAGAAAGGTGTATCTGAAATACAGCTTCACCTTTTGAGAGGAAAAGAGGCTCCCTCAGCGCACTTAGCAGACATTGTTTAGGCTGCGGCCTTGTCTACCATCCATGAACATTTGTGCCAGTAAAAGCACATTTGGACGCTGTCTGCCCAGAGTTCAAACTGACAAGCATTCGTGCTGGAGCAGCGTGGACACTTGATTCTGCAGGGACATAAGCAACATCATGTGATGGGCCTGCTTTGCTACAACTAACTGTAAGTGGCTTTTCTGGTTCCACGAAGTTGAGTTACTTCATTTATAATAAGAAATAGGGTGCTTTGAGATTGTGATTGAACTCAAGGAAACTGCATTTGATTCGTGGATATTATGGAAGCAATAGGAAATTGTTTGAAAAAAAATCAGCAGTTTTCTGGAGATTATTTGTTCAGCTCTACTATTAATACTGTTTTGTTTGCCAGACTATGATCAAAAACATTTGGCAGGCAAGACTTGCTCAGGAAAGTGAGCCAGTAGAGTTGAGCTGTCATCTAAGTACGTACAGAAGAACTGTTCTCCTGGCATGAAAAACAGACTGTTTACAGAAATAATAAACATGCCCTCTAAAATTATGTTCCTTCTCTCTAAAATCATGGAAGGTCGCAAGACTTTGACCCTACAGAAGGAGCATAACACTTTATGAGACTTCTGTCAAAGCACATGATAAAAAATAAATACACTGTAATATAGAAGTGTCAGTCTGATGGCTCAAATGTGCCTTCCTAGCGTATCCTGTCTCCCTTTCAGATGTGGTATGCACACTGCCACGCAAAGGAAGCCCATCTGGAGGGGATATCAAATCAATCCATTTTCTTGACGTGTCAGTTGATGTAATTAACTTTTGTTTCATCTCCCAAGTAAACGTTGTAAACAGTAAAACGTGTCAAAGTGAAATGCAGTTTGTTGAAAAGTGTAATTTGCCAAAGCCGTTACGGTGATTCAGCTGCTGGATAGAGCCCCAGATGCTGAGTAGCCATGAGGAATAAGAGCCTGATCTGGCCAAGACTTGCTTTTTCCCTGAGTCTTGACGATAGATGAGTGAGCTATAAGCAGGGGAGGAGGTAGTGGCTGGCTACCTCAGCAGCTGCCTGCAGCTGGAGGAGGTGTTCACCGCCATTGCCAACACACCTGGGGGGTGATAATCTCACCTTGTGTTAGTTCCTCAGGATTTCCAGGTTTATTCCTTATTTGAGTTCCTCCTTTCTCCTCTGTAAAGCTGTTCACTTAAGTGCTGCTGTGTAAACTCCAGGTATGGGAGTGACAAACACCACTTTCTTGACTAAAACGGCACAGCTTCTTAGTGTCATTTGAACATCTTTGGTGGGGACCCTCAGCCCACTGTTCATGGTCTCCTTGGAGCAAAGCAGACAGAATGGGCTGACGGAAAGGTGGTGGTTATACTGGCCATAAACTAAAATGTTTTGCAGGTGTTTCCCTGGAGCAGTCTAGCATCAGGTAGTATTTACAGATGAGAACTGAGATGAGGGAACCACAAGACTTTTCCACTTGATGTATGCTACTCTTCAGCTGCCTGCAAGTAAAAGTGTTTCTAAATCTCATTGCACTGTGGCGTCTCTGACTGGGACCTGCTAATCTTAGAATTAACCTGCTGGAATCAACCAGGTTGGAAAAGACTTTTCAAATCATCAGGTTCAGTCATTACCCCAGGATTGCCAAGTTGTAGGTGTCCCTGCTAAGGGGAGACAGAGCATAGCATTCACAAATGACAGTGTTTGAGTTCTAGGAGGATAGTTCACCTGTGTTACAGGTTACACATGAGAATCTCCACTGACTACACAGGGAACCGAGGAAACCGGTGTCAGTAGGTTAATCTTTATTAATAGATTAGATCCTTTCCTCCTGCCCCTAATTACTTGCACAGCTATTTCCTTGCGTTCTTCCCAGATGCCTCTCCGGGTTTTCATTCACACACTGCCTGCTGCTTGCACAGACACAGCAAAGGGGCTCTGAGCTCACAGCTCAGGCACACTAGCAGCAGCTCTCCTTGCCTGCATGGAGTTCTGCATGGCCTGCAAGCAGGAGAGGCTCAGCATTGCATCTAGGCCTGCCAGTAGCTTCATGCTGTCACAGGTATTTTGGGGTCTCACTGAGCAAGGTCAAGAAGCTACAATGCTAGTTTTGAGGGCAGTTCATTATAAGACTGACACTACTTGGTGTCAAAGAGCCATTAGCCCTTCCTCTGGCATCCCTGTGGTTCCAGGAAGTGCAAGTGTATCCCTGCTGCCTTCTTTACCTCAGTTGCCAAAGTCTTCTTTTCATGCACAGCACAAAACTAGACAGATAATCCCTCCTTTGGAACTTCACCAGTGCAGCTTATACATGTGCAGAATATAAAAGATATTTAAAGGTATAAAGCTTGAGCTCTCAGCTTGCTGACGGTGAGTCTGTGAATACTTGGCTTTGGGTCCATCTGCACCCTGCCCCACAAAACAGTTTAATCCAGAAAGAAGAAGAAAAGAATAACAGAAATCTTCATTTGCTGGTAGTTTAGATTCTGTTTAGTTATAACTCACAACTGTTAAACATAAGAATTGCATTTAATAGTTAATAAATTATACAGCACACAGCACATATTATTGTAATCTGTCCTGCACATAATCTATATGAAGTATTAACACCAATGTCTAAACAAAATATAAAGTCACTGTAGGCAATCTTAAAGCTCAGCTGTACAGTTTTCTGAACAGTTTTGGCTGTAGATGTGATTTTTCACCCCTTTACCCTCATATGGTATTAATTCAATTGTTTTGTATGTTATACATGCGTAAGAACTAGAAGGGATTTCCTTAAACAACAAACACTGAGGATAAAAAGGTTGGTGTTTATAAAAATGTCAAGCTCAAAGGCTCTTCCATAACTTGTTAGAGGATTGCTATCATTTAGGACTCAAAAGCCAGTCATTCAAGAGGTCCTCCAGAGAGAAAAGCTAATCCTGAGTTTCCACTCATGAGTTACCAGTCTGGTCCCTCAGCAGAGCATCACCAGCGAGCGTGCTGAAAGAAGATTGGAGAAACTTGGACATAGTTTAAAAGACCCAAAAAGGGCTGTAGGATGATTTGCTTCTACAGCACTTAGTTCTGGGTCTCTCTCATGTTTTATTTGTGCTGAGCAGCTTGGTGTGAGCAGCCTGGAGCACAGTGCAGCTGATGTTCATGCAGTGCTCTGTTGCTGTGGGGTGTTGGAAGGGGAATTCTGTCCTTCAGCTGAGCTGTTGCTCTTCCATAGGCAGGGTGGCAAGGGAGACATCATGAAAAGACATAAGGTTGTCATATATCTCTACCATTAATCTTAGCTCACTGTATGTGCTGGAAGGCATTGCTCAGTCACAGGATAAGATGTAGGAGTTTTCAGGGTCGTTTGGCACAGTCTCAGTGGTGACTGAGCAGGGGTGTGCAGGTACTTACATGCTGTGTCTCAAAGGCTGTTGATGACCCGCAGGAGCCAGTGCCTCAGCTGTTGGATGTGCAGATGCATCGGTATTGCCAGTTACATGCAAAACCTTTTTGACAATAATGATTTGTATTATTTACTGTCATTGTTAAAATCACAGCCTTTCTGTACTCGTGTTCCCATTCATTGGAATGCGTTAAGTGGAATCTTACCTTTCTGTATCAAAATCCTGTGATGTAACAACAAGATTGTCATTAGCTGGAACTTTATTTGGGATGTAAGGGGAATAAACATGGTCTGAATCTGATCCTTCTGAGTAAGCAAAGGGTTCTTGTTAAAACTAATAGACAGATTTGCATTAATACTAGTGTACTGCTGACTCTGTCTTTAATACTGTCTTTGCACTTGTTTCCTGTTGATGCTGGTGTTTGGTGCTGTGGCCAAGCACCAGCAGCTGGGAGGCTGTAGGCTACTCTGGCTCTCCAGAAGTGCACCTATGTGTAAAAAAGGCTGTGGAAATGTGGACAGAGAGGGCCTGCTGCTGCCCTGCAGTGTGGCTTTGAGACCAGACCTTCAGCAGCTGGTGTTGCTGCAGCACGCACTTTGCTGGCAACAGGCTGTCATTCCAGGTTTGCTCTTCCATGACTCTCTGTTACACTAATATTTGGTCCCTAAAGGCTAAGCCAGTCCCCCTTGCTTTTGTCCTCTGTGACGTGGGTTAGTGGTGGGCTTGGCTGTGCTGGGGGCGCAGTTGTTCTCGATGGTCTCAAAGCGGTTTCTGTGGCCCTATGGATACTCTCGCTACGCTGCAGCTCCCTTTGCAGGTGTTCCCTCCGCGGGGTGAGCGAGCGCTCTCCGCTTGTGCGGAGCGGAACGCGCCAACCGCAGCTCAGCGCCCGGCTCCCCGGCTGCCGGGCCCAGGCTGCGGCAGGAGCCGCCACCCCCCTGTGCCGGGCGGCCCCGGTGCCGGCAGAGGGCCCCCGAGCCCCGGCTGCTGCCGCAGGGTCCCGGCGGCGCGGGCGGTCCGCACACAGGTGGTTGGTTCCCTCTGCACGGATGGGAGGAGACTCGATCTGTTCCCATCCCGCTCCCCCGCCGGCAGCGCGCTGTGCAAGGACTCGTCTCGATTAGCGCGGCTTCTTTCAAAGCTCTTCGTTGAAAGGTGGCCTTCCTAATACCCTGTTTCATTCTAAATTAGACTGGTCTGCGGGCAGCAGTAAGAAACCCGTATTGAGCTCTAATATCTGAAGGGGGCTACAAGGATGAGGGACTCTTCATCAGGGACTGTAGTGATAGAAGGGTTTCAACCAAAACAGGGGAAGTTCAGGCTCAATAGAAGGAAGAAGCTCTTCCCTACGAGGGTGATGAGGCATTAGCACAGTTTGCCCAGAGAAGCTGTGGCTGCCCCAAGGCCAGGTTGGATGGGGCTTGGAGCAACCTTCTCTAGTGGAAGGTGTCCCTGTTCATGGCAGGGGGTTAGGACTGGATGAGCTTGAAGGTCCTTTCCAACCCAGACCATTCCGTGATTCTATGATTCTATGGAGTGGGATACAGGAGGCAGAAGTTGATGACTGTAGAAAAGTTTTCCCTTTCCCTCTTCCATCTCAGGCTATGTGAATGCATGGGATAGATTTTTCCATAGACACAAGTACCACAGTGTAGTGTGTCTGTGCTCAAGGACAGCCAATGGTGGGAGCTGGGGACGGTCACTGCAGGGCGCAGGACCCGAGCTGCAGTCTTGATTTCACTTGCGGTGACCTGTGTCCTGGGTTGGTCTCAGAGCAGAGCACACAAAGAAAGCCCTGACCTGAGGAGCTACACAGGGGATGCGCAGGATCCTCATGCAGGTTGGCACACAGCATCAAGGGTGTTCTCCTGGGTGTTAGGGAGCTCCCTGCAGTGAGAAATGGCCTGAAAACCAGGCTGTGAGGCCAAGTGCATACACCTGCAAACCAGTGCTGCTGCCTTCCTGTCAGCTCCCGTGAAAACCAGGTTCCCTCAAACCTACATCCTGCTCTCATGGAACCAGGGACAGGTGCCACCAGTGCCAGCTGGTTCAGGACCAAACCTGTGGGCTCCGTTTGGTTAAATTCAGCACATCCGCACCAGGCATCTGTGTTTCTTCATGGCTCCCCACTCAGATGAAGCGAGGGGAGTAGGTCCTGCCCCATCACCTGCATCTGTCATACTGAGCACGAGTACTATTGTTGAATGTTTAACCTCATCTACTTGTTATTAGAGTTATGAGTAAGAGTCCTGCAATGGGGTTTTAAGAATCCATTGAATCTCAGCCATACAATGGAGATTAAAACTGGTAAAGAGTCCTAGGAACACAAACAGCATACAGAAATCCTCCTCTGCATGGTGCACTTTTATTTAGAAGAAAAGAAGAACTTCTGTCCTGGTGTGGTAAATGATGCTCTGTTTCAGAGGGATTGGTGTCTAGAACCCAGGTATCTTTAACTGCCCTCAGCAGTCTGCATCACAAAAGGGAGCTTCTTTGATTAGAAGCCATTTAGGAGATTTCAGACCTCTGATTGTTTAGGTCTAGAACAGTTTTCTGAAGCATTTTGGATCTGTGTAGCTGTCCTTTTGGTGAGCCCAGGCTCCAGACCCCTCTCCTTTGCCAGGGCCATTAGTTTCTATAGAAATGAGAAGAGATTCTGTCCCTAATCCCTACTGTAGGGGTACTTTAATGGTTTTGTGTCTATATTTTAAAACAAGATACACGTATGGATCAAAAGTGCGTGTAAGAAATCAACTCACAGGAAGGAGCCCTTCGTCACCGCCTTGTTTTGTATTGTTTGGCATTTAACAAAAGCTAAAATCGGCTCTCTAACTTAGGGGGTTTATCTTGCTGCAGTGGTGCTTGTGAGAGACTGGGGCGTCAGGTTTAATATGGTTTTAATATGTACAAAACATCCTGCATTTTTAAACCAAATGTTTCAATTAGCCTTTATTGTGTTAAATGTCTTCAACTTCTCCCTGCTGACTGTCCAGATCTGATGTAGCACCCGAGAACTGGGAAGCAAAGCTGGCTGGAGGCTGACTATAAAACCAAAGAATGCAGGGATTTTAGTCTGTTTCTTCACTTTTAAAACCTGAAGGCCCCAGCTCTGCACAGATGTAGCCATTAACTTAATTTTATGAACTATAAACAGGCCTATTCCAGTTGGCCGACTGTACATGCAGCGAATAACCTCAGCACACACTGAAGTGTTTATAGCCACGGGGCTAATGTGGTATAGTTAAGGGCATCCTTAACTTTGCAGCAGATGCAGGGCTTGCTGAAATTCCAGCTAGGACAAGAGTGATAAGAAAAAGTCGTTGTTTTCTGCCTGAAACTCTTTTAACATCTAGCGATGAATAGTGCAGCCATAGGTGCTGTTTCAGATTGAGTGTCTTATTTACTCAACTAACGCACCCTATATATATAATACTGCTATATCTATGTATATAATATATAGATAATATATAGATATAACTCCTAACCATCATTTGCAAAACACATTTATTGCCTGCCGTGACCGTGCTCAGTTCCACATCCACGACTTCAGTTGCAGCCGCGCGGTGCAAGATCAGTTTTGCTGTGAAGCCTGGGATTTATACTGAGCGCTGACTGGAGTCCGAGGGCTGTGTGTGCCACCCCACTGCTCCCTGATAGCAGCTCTGGGTGGAGAAGGAGGCTTACAGACACTATCGACAAGCCAAAATCTAATTTAACTAATCCATCGCTGGTCTGGGGGACTGCAGACACCACGCTCATGGCAGCGCTGGTAAAGGAGCCTCAGAATTTAGGGTTCTCTTCATAACTAGAAGTCAGTTCACAGAGGAAAGGCTGTCACAAGGAATACCGTCCAGATGACAGTCCAGTCACGTCTGTGGCCAGTTACTGGTTTGTGTTCCCAAGCACTGCATCCCTTGCCTGTGAGCTAGATGCGGGGGTTCGCAGTGTGGGTCTCACTCACTGTGCTCTTCTGGTGTTCTGCAAAATAAGATGGTGCCAGGTGAAAGGTGCCACAGTCGCATGGATGGGTGCATGGTGGCACTGGGCAGCACAGTGTGACACCTGGTGTGAGGTTTCCCCAGAGACTGTGGGGATGGAGACGGTGCGTGTGGTTTTGCCGGCTGTTCTTACCGATATAAGTTACATGTATTCGGACAGTAGTTTTAGGGTTGGTTTCCTTATGCTTGTGTATCTGTGGGAGCAATGGGGGGCACATGGTCCGTGGAGCGGTTGCAGTGTGTGGAGCAGCGGACGGGTGATGTCCCTCCTGGGGAGGGGAATGAAAGGCCCGGGGTGCAGCTCCCCAAGCCCTAGCTGAGACCTAATTGCATCCCCTAAACGTGACTTATAAAGGTAACTAAATAGCGAAGCTGTCAGATGAGGCCAGGTGAGGCAGAAAATCATTTTTAGAGGGGTACGTGTTTAAATGCTGATGGTGCGTTTACTCAGCCATTAAGCATAATCTATTACTCAGGACTGAGCTATTCCCTCAGCCCTAATGCTCCTTCCCAATTAGCCCGTGATGTCACGTTTTCCACTTTCCTCGTACCACTTTGTGGATTTCCTGAATACGAAGTGCCGGGAGAAGGGGGGTCTGGATCGCTGTGCCCCCCCCCCCCGGGCACCCCCCAGCCGCGGGGATGCGGGTGCGGTTCCGCAGTGCCCCGAGGGTCACCCCCGCTTCTGCAGCCCCGGTCTCCCCGGGTCCCGCCGGGCTCCGTGACCGGCTCCTCGCTGCTGGAAGCGGAGGGGAGAGCGCCCAGACGCCGCGGTGAGAGCCCCGAGCGGAGCTCGGGACGGGAACCCGGGAGAGCGGCGAGACCGTTCCCGGGAGCTCCCCTGTGGTGCTCTCCGCTTTAGAACATCGGCAGAACCTTACCGAGGGGCCGGCGTGTGCGGACCTCAGGAGAACCCTTCTGCCCGTCGGAGCGGTGATCACCAGCGGAGCAAAAGGACTCCGACCCCAAATCACTGCAGGAGCTCGGTCCCTTCTTCACAGCAAACTCTTCCCCGGCTGAACAGCCATCCTCTTCTATGTTGTCCCGTTGGAACAGAGACCTCTATCG
The DNA here is from genome assembly GCA_002631895.1 of Agapornis roseicollis. NCBI lineage: Eukaryota > Metazoa > Chordata > Aves > Psittaciformes > Psittacidae > Agapornis > Agapornis roseicollis. The sequence continues at coordinate 59,884 of NDXB01021359.1, forward strand.
AGGTATCGGAAGTGTAAAAGTAGGCGAAAGAAGCCGGTAAAAATGCGTTCCACTTTTAAATAAAACGAAGATTGGAAGAGCCTCGTAATGCGATAAATGCATATTGATCATTCTGAAACTGGTTACGTACATCTGCATAAAGTCATCTTTAAACAAATAACTCTAGACCTCCTGTGCGTTTAACAGTCACGTAAATCTGTCCCTGGTGCAAGAAAACAAAAACAAAACCACGAAACCAACAGTCAGTAAACGAGGAGCTTTTTTTTTTCAGACAAAGGGATCCCCTTCTAGTTGTTGGGGGGGAGTGGAGAGAAAGTGAATCAGCAGCGGGGCCTGCAGCTCGTTCATCCCGTTACCCCTAAAGCCCCACGTATTCTGCAGAACGTCCCCTCCGAAATGCCGCTGTTTCCGAAGAAGGTGGGTGACGCTCAGGGCTGGATCCACGGAACGGGTGCTCGGTGGGAGCTCGGGGCGTGAGACAAACGCTGTAAACACCGTAAGAGTCACGGTTAAAAAGCCATCGACCGATGGGTTTGTAACTATAGGATTTGCTTTGCAACGAGTTTAAGTTATCGACTGTGAGGGCAGCGGGCGAGGGAGTTCACCCTTTCTCACAGTGCGGCGTCAAAATCTTATGAGCTTTTTGCATAAAGGTTGTTTTTTATTGTGTGTGTGTATATAGATACAATATATGTATATTTATATATATACATATATATATATATATATATATATACCCGCTCCCGGGGCTGGTTCGGGACGGGATCCTCAGGCCGCCCGTGCCCATCACACAAGCGACCTCGGGGCTGATGTTTCACCAGGCTGTAAATCCTGACGTGGTCACAGGTAATTCCTTGCGCTGGGAAATGCCACCAGCTCTGTGCCCCACTGAGCCTGACCAGCGCAGAGGTGGCAATGAGGTTTAAATATTTGCAAGTATCAGTGAGTTTTGGTTTATTTTAAAAGAAAACCAAACCAAAGCAAACCAAACCAAGGTGTGGGAGGGAGCTGGTGCATGCCGTTTGTTTCTGAGTGCGCTGGAATCGGAGGTGAGGTTGTTTAAACAATCCGATGTGGATTCGTGTGCGCTTGAATATGGCCCAAATTCTTCTCACTTTACTCATCATTATTCTCCTCGTTATTTATTACAATCTCTCCTAAGGTCCTTTTTGCTTCGGCCGTTAGAAATCAGCACTTTGGCATGAAAATACCTTGTGATCTAAATAGAGAAGACAGACAAAAGATGGGCAGACAAGAGCAGGAGCTGGGGCGGCGGGAGGCCGGGGAGAGCCCGTGGGGTGGGATCCAGCTCTTTCGTGTTCCACGGAGAGAGGGACGTCCTTCTGCATTGAAGAAACGCGGGAAAACCGGGAAAACCCGTGCGGAACCGCTCGGTCCAAGCGGCAGTAAGCATATGGAACAGGTTATCTGGGAAGGCAGTGGAAGTACAGAGCATAAATTAATTCAAGAAACACCTCTTTTCTGTCTAGCGCGGGGGTTGAGTGGGTCCGCTGAGAGGACAGAGCAGTAGCATTAGAATAAGGCGAACAAGAGCGAGCAGCACGGGCTCGGGTCCTGCGTCGTTCCCTGAACCCGTCCCCGTTATCTCTTCCGTCACGATCTAACTTCAGTTACCGGCCCTGGGGTCCCCGCCGCCGGGACCTGCACCGGCGGCTCTGCGGCTGCGGGTCCCCTCTGCGTCTTGCGGGACGGGGCCGCGGAGAGCGGCGGGCAGCGTGGGGCCGGGAACACGTCCCTCGGTGACCGCGCTCACAGGGGGCACCGTGCGGGACACCCGGGGCGGCCCCGTCTTGCTTATGGAGCGGGGCCGGGCGGCATCATCGCCAGCCCCGCGGGAGCCGACAGCGGCCGAAATCCCTGGGTTTAGGTCGAAAACCATAAAGACGAGGCTGAGCTTCCCTCCCCTTCCCGGGGGTGAGACCGACGCCCGTCCCCCTGCGTGGGCCAGCTCTGCCGTGGCTGGGCAGAGACCGTGGGATACATCCCGTGGGACCCGCGTGTCCGGTGCCGCTCCCGCCGTGGGGAGGGGGCCGAGCCCGGCCAAAACCCACCCCCGGCCCCTGGCAGCTGTCCCTGCGGCGGGGACCCGCCGGCCGGCATCCGGGGGCTCCACCGAATCATCTCCCTTCTAATCCGTTAGTGCCCACATTTCCTGCCGGGGATCACGAGCGTTGGGACACTCGCGCAGAAATCCTGCACGAAGTACGTCAGGAACGGGAAAGGACGGCTCGTTTATTATCTGCTGTCTTGCGTGACACGGGCTAAAGAGGAATTAAACGAATCCCGTTGTACAGAGCAAAACATTCGTGAAAAGTCTATCAAAGTCTATGGAAACGCTCCGCTTCGCGCCGTGCTTTGTTTCGTTTCCTGATCAGTTCCGTGTAGTTCGCAGCGATTGGGCCGAGGCCCTGAGGGAGCCGGTATCTGAGGGCGTCGGGCCTGGCTCCCTCGACGGCCAAGCCCCGACCCCAGATCGGCGGAGTGGCCCCTGCCTCTCCCCGGGCTGTGGCGGCTCCTCTGGGCCCTGGGTTCCCACCGGCCACAGCGCTGGGGCTGCCCCGGGGGCTCCGAGCCGCCGGTGGTGCCGCGGGGATAGGCCCTTCCCCGACGGAAAGGACGTGCGGGCCCACGGCCGGGCACGCGGGGCTGGCCCCGGGGGAAGCCGGTCCTGGGACAGGAGGCGCGGCCAGGTGGGGGGGAGCTGCTCTGGGGGCTCCCCGTCAAGGATCATGGACGAGGACTGGGATGGGGATAAGGGTAAGGGTAGGGACGGGGATAGGGACTGGGCCGGGGATGAGGATGGGGACAAGGCCGAGGATGGGGCCGGGGAAGGGGATGGGACCGGGACTAGGGCTGGAGACTGGGGAGGGGATGGGGCCGGGGCCGCGCTCCAAAGGGGCCAGCGCTTGTTTGGGTGTCTGCTCTCCCGCGGCTGGCAGAAAGGATAATTTGCTTTATATGGCAGGGGATCAAATGCTCTGCTGTAACCTCTCGCTTCCAGGTACTCGCCCGCCCCGGCCCCTTCCTTCCTCCGCAGCCCCTCCCGCGCCCTGCCCCCGCAGCGCTGACAGCCCCGCCGGGGCCGGCGGTTATAATAGGCCGCTGCCTGTCGTTCCGGGGCGGAGAGACGCTCCCCGGTGTCGCGCCCCGTGTGCATGCGGCGATAACGGCTCCGCTCCGCCGAGCTGCTCAGGGCGGTCCTGGGCCACTCGCTCTGGGGGGGCCGCGCCGGGCCCGGCCCGCAGGGGCAGGGTAGGGGCGGCGGGGCAATGGACAGAGCCCCCGCGGGGCGCCCCGCTGCCCGGCTGCCGGCCGGGGGGCTGCGCTAGGGCGGCCCCGGCTCCCCCCCGCCCCGATCCCGGGCCGGCGGCAACGATGCAGCACCCGCTGGAGCTGGGGGCCGCGCACTACTTCCCGGCTGAAGCCTTCCCCGACCACCGCTCGCATCGCTACCGCAGCTTCATGATCGAGGAGATTCTCACCGACCCCCCGGACGCCAAAGGGGCCGCGCCGGCAGGGGAGCTGCTCAAGTTCGGGGTACAGGCGCTGCTCTCCGCCCGGCCATACCACAACCACCTCGGTACGTCCGCGGGGGGAGCAAGGGGAGCTCCCGCGCCCTCACCGAGCCCCGGGGGGGAGCGGCTGCGGGCACGGGGAGGCGAGGCGGGGAGGTTTTTTTTCCCGCTGATGGACTCGAGCGCGTTTTAGCCTCGGTTGCCTGAAGAAAAAAGTCGTGAATTTTGCCTTAAAAAATACCTGCCCGGCTTTGCCGGCCGGGCGCATCCCGCGGGTCTCGGCTGAGCGCATCCCGCGGGTCTCGGCCGAGCGCATCCCGTGGGCCTCGGCCGAGCGCATCCCGCGGGTCTCGGCTGAGCGCATCCCGCAGGTCTCGGCTGAGCGCATCCCGTGGGCCTCGGCTGAGCGCATCCCGCGGGTCTCGGCCGTGCGCATCCCGTGGGCCTCGGCCGAGCGCATCCCGTGGGCCTCGGCCGAGCGCATCCCGCGGGTCTCGGCCGAGCGCATCCCGCGGGTCTCGGCCGAGCGCATCCCGCGGGTCTCGGCCGAGCGCATCCCGCGGGTCTCGGCCGAGCGCATCCCGCGGGTCTCGGCCGAGCGCATCCCGCGGGTCTCGGCCGAGCGCATCCCGCGGGTCTCGGCCGAGCGCATCCCGCGGGTCTCGGCCGAGCGCATCCCGCGGGTCTCGGCTGAGCGCATCCCGCGGGTCTCGGCCGTGCGCATCCCGCGGGTCTCGGCCGTGCGCGTCCCGCCGGGTCTCGGCCGTGCCGCGGGGGCTCCAGCCGGGAGCCTGACACGAAGAGAGCGGCTGCAGGCTCCGACGGCGCTTGCAGAACGTGGCCCTTGACTTCCACGGGGAGAACGTTGTTGTTGAGCGGGTGTTTCTACGTGTTTTCGGATGAGAAGTGAATTGCTGGAGCCTGCGCAGCGGGGTCTGTATCTCTAGGGCTGCTCTGCAGACACAGATTTGGCTGGATACCCGACATATATATTAATTTATATTTATATCTTAAATATATAATAGACAATATTTTTATATAATACAGAAATATTTATATATAGTACTTTCGTGTAATAATTATATAGTATTAATATGTAATATTTATATATATTTATTTAAAGCGGGAGCCAGCGAGGTCTCTGCAATCTGATGCAGTACCTAAGACAAATGTAGTTTATTAACTAATAGCTATTTTATTGTAAAACGCCAGTATTTAATATATTTCAAACGCTAGCATTTAATGTGCGATTGCAAAAGTCCTCCTTTCCCCAAGCCATCTCCATCTGCGGAGACGTTGCTTTTTATCTGTAGAAAAGAGCGGAACAGGAGGATCCCGAGTTCTTGCGCTGCTTTTGAAAGAGAAAGGGGAAAGCGTCATCCCCACGGCAAGTCGCTAGAATTTCTATAAATCAGTATGGTTTTTAAGATGGGCAGAACGATTCGAAATGGTGGAGTCGGTTCAAGCTTCCCTATAGCCCTCACGACCTGGGTTCAGGGGGAGCAGGATCAGGTCCTGTAGGAAGGGAAAGAGGCAGTTTCAGCCTAGGCCGAGGGGAAGGAGCCCGCACGGACTCCTCAGAAAGGCCTTTCCAAGCCTCCAGGATCGCTCCGGGGCTGCAGCTCGTTGGTGGAGCAGGGCCGGGGAGAGCGGAGCAGGGCCGGGGAGAGCGGAGCAGGGCCGGGGAGAGCGGAGCGGGGCCGGGGAGAGCGGAGNCCAGGAGGCTGGGGGGCAGGGCGGGGGAGAGCGGAGCAGGGCCGGGGAGAGCGGAGCAGGGCCGGGGAGAGCGGAGCAGGGCCGGGGAGAGCGGAGCGGGGCCGGGGAGAGCGGAGCGGGGCCGGGCCAGGCAGCAGTTCCTCGGCTTGCGGGATGGCTGCGTGGCCGAGGCCGCGGCCGAGGGTATTTGCATCCTTCTCGTCCTCCTCCTCTTCGTTGGGCTCCTGGGGAGCTGCTCCCTGTCCCCACGGGAAAACCGTGGAGTTGCGATTCATGGAGAGGTATAGAAATCGTTCCCCGATAGAAAATGTCCTGGCGAATACTCGTGAGGGAACCCGGGCCCGTACCTGGGCCCCGCGGCCGCCGCCGGCAGCTGTCGGGTGGCACTGGAGGAGGACGCTTTCGGGGTATTTCAACGGTTTCCACTTGTAACCCCAAGTTATCCTCTAGTTAGAACCTGCCGGTTGGAGGGCAAGGGGTGACCTGCACCGCCGAGCGGGGGGACCCGGGCAGGGCCGGTCCCGACCGCCGCCGCTGGTCCCGCAGCCGCCCGCCTCGGGAGCTCGCAGCCGCGGAAGGAGAAGGATCCGTCAGGGTCGATCCGCGGGGCAGGCGAGCACCCTGCAGCCCCGGGGGTCCGCGGGGGCCGGGCCGGGGGCTGCCGAAGCTGACGGTCCCTGTCTCCCGCAGCGGTGCTGAAGGCAGAGCCGGCCGCCGTGTTCAAGTTCCCGCTGGCTCCTTTGGGCTGCTCGGGGCTGGGCTCGGCGCTGCTTGCGGCCGGCTCGGGGCTGCAGGGCGGCTCCGCCTCGCCCCATCTCCCGCTGGAGCTGCACCTTCGTGGCAAGCTGGAGCCGGGCCCTCCGGAGCCGGGCAGCAAGGCCAAAAAAGGCCGCCGCAGCCGCACCGTCTTCACCGAGCTGCAGCTCATGGGGCTGGAGAAGCGCTTCGAGAAGCAGAAATACCTCTCCACGCCCGACAGGTAGGACCCTGCTGACCGGGGCGGGACGAGACGGGGGCTCGTTTTTCCCGAAGAAAGAGTAAGGCTGCCGGCCGAGACCAAAGCTGCCGGGGCTCACGGCCTCTCTCTCTCGTCCGCAGAATAGACCTGGCCGAATCGCTGGGGCTCAGCCAGCTTCAGGTGAAAACCTGGTACCAGAACAGGCGCATGAAATGGAAGAAAATAGTAAGTGCCCGAGTTCGCCCCTTCTGAGCACGGCACCGCGCCCAGCGGGCTCGTCCTTCTGTGGGACAGCCCTGCCTAACAGATACTACTACTAGTCATAATGGTACTAAAAACTGGTTTTGATGACACCCCTTTTCCCGGTCCGAGCCTGCCTGCCCGCCCGGCAGCCTCGGCTGCTCCCCTGGCTGCTGCCCGGACGAGGTGCTTTGCTGCGGGGGGCGGTGGAGAGGGGTGTTCACGGTGGCAGCACGGTCTTATCGGGGTGCCTCCCTCCTCCTCTGCCCCCTCCTCGCTCCGCAGGTGTTGCAGGGGGGAGGCCTGGAGTCCCCCACCAAGCCCAAGGGCCGCCCCAAGAAGAACTCCATCCCCAGCAGCGAGCAGCTCTCGGAGCAGGAGCGAGCCCGAGACACCGAGAAGCCGCCCGAGAGCCTGGGCTCGTCGGCCGAAGTCAGCCAGGAGGAGTGAGGGTGACGGCCTGGGGCCCCCCGACGGCCCCGCCGCCCCTCGGGCGCTGCCCCCCAGGCCCACGGTCGGCCCCAACCTCTCCGTCGGGACGGGGGCGAAGGGCGGCCCCAGTTAATGGCCTCCGGTGAACTGAGCGTTTGGGCCGCTTGCACCCCCGCCGCTCCTCTCCGCGTCCGCGGAGCGCTGCGCCACGGCCGCCGGTGTTGTGTGCGAGGGCCCGGAGGGGCCGGGAGGACACTGGATCCCATCTGACACATCCACTCGCTGTCTAAAACCCTGTGGTGCCCCTAGTTATTCGAAAACTGCATTTTATGATCGGTTTTATTAATGCGAAGATATTTACTTTATTTCAATAAAGTATTTTATGAACTATTGCTCTGAGATGTGTAATGCTTTTGATTGCTTTTATTCTTTTATTTCTTCTCCCCCGCGGAAGCAGGTTAGGGAGCCGAGGCCAGGCTCGTAGGCAGATCCACAGGGACAGACGGAAGCCGACAGCGGGGCAGGTTCTGCAGTCGCTTTTCCTGACGGCTCGGCCTGGCCTTTGCAGGGAGAGGCAAGAGCTCGCGGGCAGGTTTTCTCTCAGGCGAATTCGGATGCTTTCGCGTTTGAAAGGCACGTTCATTTCTGTCAGATCAGTTCATTCGATGCCGAACCTAAATGGTGCTTTTTTCAGACCGCAGAGGGTAACGGGGAGTCTGAGAGCCTGAGCAAATCACTCCCGGTCCGCAGCATCGCCGAGCCCGTCACTTGTGCCGTCGGGAGCCGAGGCCCGCAAGGGTCCTCTCTGTCCGTCTGTCGGTCTGTCTATCCCCCCCGTCCTGAAGTGCGGCCCGGCTCAGGCCAAGGCCCAGCCCCTCTGCTCGGTGCCCGTCGCTGTCCCCGGGGCTCTGCGCTCATCACAAAGCCGCAAGGCTTTGCTTTTTCCTTTGCTTCTTTTTTTCGCTTGTTTTCCCCGAATCCCTGCTGGACATTTTCCACCGAGGTATCAAATTATAGAGCATCAACTGAGACATGCAATTACCACCGTCCTGCTGCTGAAAACCAGCAGCACCGCAGGAAGCGGCAACGGGCAGACAGGGAAGGGGAGTGGGGTCAGAGGCTGCGCGGCCGCGGCGCTTGCTCGGCTGGGAGGTGGCCGGCAACGGGGAAGGTCTGGGGGCCCGGACTGAATCCCTGCTGCAGCGCGGTAATTAGTCGGGCCTCCCAATTAAAGGTGATAATTAGCAGCGAGGGACTCGTCGGTGCCTTAAAGGCCGCTGCGGCGGCGGAGCCGGAATGCTTCTTCTGTGGGGAGCGGGTTCGTCTCTAGCCCTCCACAGCCCCGCTCCAGAGCCGGCTCATCCGCTGGTAACGCCAAGAAACAGCGTCTCGACCGGCGAGGAGCTGCGCTGATGATATGTGCGGGCTTTATTTGCACATAGCCCCAAGGCTCCCCGCTCCGAGGTGCATCTCTGCCGGGCTAGCCCTGCTAACGACATGGCTGCTCCCGGTTCTCTTCGGCTGCCCGTTTCGTCATGCTCCGGCGGCCCGGACTCGGTGCAGCTAGGAGCCGGGTGAGGAGGTGAGCGGCGGGGACCCCCTGCCCCGTGTGTGTGTGTTCTCTTGTCCAGACTAAATAAACTCCCGGGATGAGCGGTGGGGTGTTTGTAAGCACAAGGTATGGCCATTGCTGGGGAAGGAGAGCACAAGTTCACAGTCTTACATTAAATTGGCTTACATATTTAAAGAAGCAGTTGGTTGGAAATGCTTTATTTAAGATGGGGATGAGGACTGGCTGGGAGGGGGAAGGCGGCAGGGCTGGGCTCGGGCGGTGTTTGGGTTGCTCGTCCTGTTTGGGTTGCTCGTCCTGTTTGGGTTGTTCGTCCCTCTATGTCACCTCCTGGCCATTGCTTATGGTTAGGCTACGGGCTAACGGCTCCCGTGCACATAAAAACAGCAGCCGTTTTTAATCAAAACGTAGATTCACTGGACCTAAATTAACAGCCTGACAAAGCTGTGTCCATCGCCCATGCGAATTAAGAGGTTTGGCTATAACCAGACTCCGGTTATTGCTATCGCGCTTACTTAATAATTTAATATTTTTCTTTCGCATCTGAGTAAGTGGCGAGCAAGCGATCATTTTCCGCAGGCCACAAAGGGATTGTTTTTTCACAGATCATAAAGCGTTAAAGAAGAACGGTTATTTTATTGCCTGTAAATTTTCTCTCCTAGGCAGCGAGAGCAGCGGCAGGCGGGGGCCGGCCGAGCTTGGGGAGCCGCGTCCCGCAGGTCCCGCGGCTGAAGGCGGGCCGCAGCCCCAGTTTTGCCCGCTTCCCGGTGTCCCTAAGGGGTCGTGCTCGGGCCGTTTCTGCTTCCTGCGGCATCCAGAGGGAAGATGCTGCTCAACGCCCGCAGCGAGAGCAGCGCTCGGGAGCCGCTTCCCTCGCGGTGTCAGCGGTGCCCGAGAGCAGCTCCAGACGGGTTCCGCCGCCTGCTCGCAAACAGTGTTCGGGTGTGTGTGAACACGCCGCGAAAGAGAGCCCCGGCCCCCGGCAGCAGACCGCGACCTCGGGGTTAACGGGATCCATGTTGGGAGCTGCTCGCTTAGAAACCTTTGTGGACAGTAACGACTTGAATGACAACGTTTAGCTTTGGAAGCGGCTGTCTGCAGCACGGAGCGCTTGTGCGCTGCGCTGAGGAGCCCGTCCCTCTTTGCCCAAAGTCCTCCCAGTCACACGAGAGATCTGTTAAAGCCACCGACAAGAACCCGTAACTTGGCGAGTGCGGGGGGGGGTGGGGGTTCCTCTCTCAAAATACGTTTTTAAAAAGGTTATTTTCTCTTTTAAGGAGTTTGTGTGTTATTTTCCGTTGGAGTTTGCACAGGGCATGCTGCTGGACGGCCGAGCACCGCACCCCTGTCACAGCAGCTCGGAGCCGGGAGCAGGGGGGTCCCAGCGAGGTGTCATCTTCCGCTTGAGATGCAAAGGCAAGTGTCACCAGCTCTTAGCGAGAGCCCTTCCTAACCCGTTTTGACAGTGTCTGAGCACATTCACATGCAGGGTTTCGGGGCTTGCCCTGACCGGCATCAATAACCTTTGCTGACGAGGAAATGACACCAGCCCGCGGGTTTGGTGCCGGTGGTAACCTTCGTTAGTGCAGCGGAGTTATTTCATTTTCTAACTACCTTTCAGCTACAGTGAAGCACTGTGGACGCCATTAGGCTGCGATGGACAACACCTCCCTCTTCAGCAGCAGAACACTGTCGGCCCAGGCACTTGGAGATGTCTGACAGGAGCTTGGGAAGACCTCAGTGACTTTGTCCGGTGCTGGTATTCCTCCTCGGAGCCCTATTCCTCCCGTGGGAATGATCTCTCGCTGCAGCACCCCAAAGCAGGGCTGCCAGAAAAGCTGCCCACCACCCCGAGGGTGTTTGCCAGTGCTGTATAATTCCGGGGCCAGTAAAGTGTACATGTAGCTGGTAGCACCTGATGTTTATTCTCTTTTCTGTATATAAATAAGCTCTATTGGTATAACACATTTATTCTGGCAGAAAAGCATCCATGATGGGGAACGAACTCTGCTATTTTAATTTCAGTGATACAGCATACGTTTTCTCTCTAAACAAAGTAGAAGGGTGTAGACCGAAGGCTGGAAAAGCAGCATTGAAAGTGGGTTCTTCCCATGTTTGAGTGCTAATTGGGTCACACTTAATTGGAAAACGTTATGATGGTTTTCTTAACAAAAACCCGTTTAGGTGAGGTTCCAGTTCAAAACATCCTGAATTCCCTCCTTACGAGAAAGGTTCTGCTTTTTCATCAATGTCAATTTAAATACAGCTCCATGGAGGCACAGAATTTTAAGAGTAATGACATGGGGTTTATACTGAAGTAAAAGCACAGGAGTCCTTGCTCCAGCAGGAGTGGGCTGGACACGATGCTGGTGTTGGGAAGAGGTGCCCTGGTTCACTACGACACACCTGTGAGGCAAGTGGAGATCTGCTTTCTGAGAGTGAAACCTGCTCCTAGAGCCATGTCCTGTAGGCATTCCCCACCAAGGCCCCCCCCAGAGCATGGTCTTAATGCTACCCTTTCCCTTCTGGAGGTTTCAGGGGGAGCTGCAGAGAGGATGGAGGAGGATGTGGGTTGGATCGGGACAGAGAATGCAGAGGGTGTTGTAGGAGGGGGAAGATGGAGGGGGTGTAGGAGGATGGGAAGGGATGTAAAGGCCCTGTGTAGAGTATGGAGGGATGTGGAGAGGGTGGACGAGAGGGGAGGTTGTGAGGGGACATGAGGGTGGTATGAAAACACGCAAGGGTATGTAGGGTGATGTGGAGGGGTGTATGTGGATGTGCAGGATTCAGGGGAGTGTTTAGGGGTGATGGATGGAGCAATGAGGGGTGGAATGTGGGGGTTTTGAAGGGGTGAAGGGACGGTGATGGGGCATGTAGGGGGCTGCAGGGTGCATAAGGGGAATATTAAGGGTACGTAGGGTTGTGAATGAGTGATGCAGGGGTTTTGATGGGACATGGGGATGATAGAGGGAGGATGCCACAGGCAGCTGCAGCCTGCATCCCCGGGTACTGATAGAATACACTGCCTAGCACCACGTGTGGGTGCCGAGCTGAAGCTGGGGTGGGTTGGACATCCTTGGACCTGAAGAAAAAGAAGGTAATACCTATCTAGGACTTTTTATTGCTATTTCGATTAAAAATATAATGAAGGGATCAACAGGACCTGTTCAGTCAAATTCTCTAAAAGTCATTAACTGGCAAGTGAAGTATTGTCATTAGACCTCTGCCTTAACCTTAAAGTCATTAGACATTTGGTTGTTTCAGCTGACTTGTATGGCAGATAAAATCAAAATACTGAGTGTCTTATTCCATGAAATTTGGCCAAGTAATAAATAAATGAAGTTCAGGGCAAGTTCGCATTAAACACACCAGCACAGCTCTTGATAAGGGTATCTCTCCTTGGCTAAGCTTTTCCATGAGATCTGTAGGAAATCTGCCAGAATCAGGGCTCTGGGATGGGGATGGTTACCTTTAATGAAGCTTGTGATGACCACTGCATCAGCAGGCTGTGGTTTTCACAGCATGCTTTAAAAATACGTGCTGTTAGCCACGCAGGTCTGTGGTGATGGAAAAAGGCCCAGTCTTGTCTGGGTTCATCCGTTTACAAACAGAGTCCATTAAAACATGATTATGTATAAAATGGGTTCTTCCTCTGCAAGAGACTCAAATCCATTGTTTAGATTGCACCTATATTAACAACCCACAAAACAAGCTTTTAAAGTTTCTAAACCATACTCTTTTCTCTAGTATGGGAATGTGGAAACTTTCCAGAACTAGAATGGCATATAAGGGAAATGAGTAAAAGCAGATTGATGTGTGAAAAGTTTGAGTATGAGCTGGCATTAGAAGATTCAATGTTTTTCAATGCAATTTCCACCACCACCTCCCCCTACCCATCCATAGAGTTAATGTAAAGGTGTTGGGCAGTATAAATCCACTCTATGAACAGATGTAGAAGTCAGTGGGCTATATTTAAATGGAGGGCACTATTCAAGGAGTCAGTGTTGAAGAGATTGCCTGTGGAGTTCAAGTGGAGTTGTGCTTAAAGCATTATGTTCTTTTTCATTTGTACTTAAAAATGACTCAGGTGTGACTTGCAGTGGAATAATTATGCAGAAACCCTGTGAGTTTAGGACAGCTCTTTGCAGCGTGGCGTTTTGTAACTGCTAGCCTGAAAACTTGCTTGTGCAGGATCCCTACAGCTCAGTGACATTCCATGAGGATAAAGAAAACAAAGGGTAAACAGAGCCTGGAAGACAATCGGCAGATGTGCAGGAGTTACCCGCACACTGAAAACTGCGTGTCCCGGGAACTCTGACATCTTCCTGAAGACACTGCGTTGCAAGAACTGGGAGAAGGGGCTCCCAGGCACTGTGCTGGGCTGTTCTACATGGGTTTCAGCACAACCCCCACATAGCAACTCTTCCAGCTCCCAGACTAGTACTTTGCATCGTATGAATGTGGTGCTGGGAAGTGCTCTGGGCAAAAATCTACCTATGGCAATGCAGCTGTACAAAACGCCAGTCTACCTTGGGCTGGCTGGGCAGGTACACCCCAAAATCACATTTCTGGCTGTTCAGTTTGAGGCAATGGGCTTTCTTTGCTGCTTAATTGACTACAAGGGGATTCTGCCCCATTAATGCTGCTAGACATACTTCCAGAGGTGTTTACTAAAGGTCAAGCACAAGTATTTAAGACCTTAACATATAATTTCAAATTATGGACTATCTCAATTATATAATTCACTGAAACATGGGACTTAATAATGCCTTGTCTAAATTAAAATAGCTTTTAACAGAGGTTTAAGAAGAAGTATCATTGTCTTCTCCTTTCTGTAGCACTGGCAGATGGCTTGCTGAGTATTCCTGTTTGTTAAACAGCAATTTTCACAGGACCTGTGCAGTCAGTGCAAAATGCTGGAATTCTGTGCCAGTCCTTGCAGACATTCAGAGCCTCCTCTCATTCGAGCTCTTTGAGGCTTATTGCCACCAGAGGTAAGGTTTAAAGGGCACTGTAAGGTTTTCTTGAATGCTGTGGTGTGCTGTGAAATTTCCACATTAATGAATGTGGAAATATTTCATATTCAGGTTTTATACTGTTAATTGTAGAAGTCACAGAGTGGGTCTTGTTTCCTGGTCGAAGGGAGTTTCTCACTGGGTCAGTGTTAGTGTATGGGCAACGCGTGTAATAACTGAACATACCATATTAAGCTCAGTGGTTATTTGAAATGAGAATTCATTATTCACTAGTATTTGTGCTAGTAAAGTACAAGTGCTCAAATATTTGCAGAAAGCAAATGTGAAGCAGCTGTAAACGTGGCTGAATTTGCATCTGAATTTTAATGAATATTTGCAGATTTTGGCAAAGCTGTAATGTACGTGGGTATGGGACACTAAGCTTGTAAATGCCAATGCTTTGCACTTACCAGTGTGGAAATTGCAGCTAAGCCCACCAGATTTATCTTTCATACCCTTAGTTTAAAGGGAAAAATACAGCCTAGTTTGAAAAACAACAAAAGCAAAACCCTCCCCCAAAACACATGGAACATCAGAACCTTTAGATAAACACATGAATTAGTGGTCTGTAGCCTTCACTGGCTTGTGGGTGAAAAGCAAGTAGCATGTAGCTTAACTCCTTCATCTCCAGCAAGCACAAACAGCACCCAAAGGTTGAAGAAGTGTGTCGCCAAGGATCCACCCCTCAGGGACAACATCTGCAAGTCCCGATCTTTCCCCATGGTTCCAAAGAACTCATTCTCTGGATGGAAGCTGAGGAATCTGTAACTGTTTTCAGCAAACGCCATTTTAGCCAAATTTTGTCTTTTCAGGGTGAAAGCAGGCTTGGTGTAAGCAGGGCTTGCACTGCGGAAAGAGTGTTTGGTTTCAGAGGGATGTAGTTTGTTAGCATTGAAAGGGTCAGTAAGGGAAGTGCTGTTAGGTGATGTGCTCCAGAAGGCAGCACGTGGCATCCGTCTCCCAGTCACCTTGGTACAGATAATTTCTAGTTAAGTTTTGCTGCTCTCCTACCCTGCTGGAACAGGAAATATCTGGACGGCAAAACCTTCACAGGTTTCTATGAAGATCTCTTGCCTGTAATACCTAAAATTCAGTGCAAGAGTTGCTGCCATGATTCCTGCTCTGGATTTTCAGAATTGCCTTGTGCTTTCACCACATCTACACTGCAAGTATAGCCCAAGGGATGCAGGAGGTAATGGACCCACTGACTGTGCATCGTACAAGTTGTCTTGTGTGCTATCATGAAGCTTCTGGGTGTCCAGAAATGCTGGATATATGGCCAGAGAAGCTGTAGATGAAGTGTAAGAGTGATGGTCTGTCGCCAAATGCTGTAACATTGGCAAATGTGTTTGTGGCATTCATGCGATCAGGATCTCATACCTACTGTCTCATCTACAGCTCTACAAATTCCTCTTCTCAAAAGGGGTGATGTTTTCTATTTTCCAGGCTTCTAAACATACAAAAAGCATTTGCTTATTTCCTTGCTTTGCATGATTATGCAAGCAGAGGTTTATATATACCTAGTTTTAAAATTACTGTGCTTTCCTCTGTCCATTGATCTTTATTCTTCCAGCAGAGCCCTTTCACTATGTTGTGTGATAGGTATTTTAGGTTTTGAAATGATACTTAACTATTACTTTGGAAGAGGGTGCTCATCAGAATGAAAAGCAGATTGTCATGAAGGTAAGGAAGAGGTTTTTGTTGTTTGTTGTGAGTCTCTTAAGTCTCCAGTCTATAAAACCAGGTACCCTGGATACTGGGTCATGCTTAACAGAGGTGTACATGGAAATGCTGCTCAGAAACATCTACGGGGGACAGAAAAAAGCCTCTGTATTGTCTTAAACTCTTGATACTAAACACATCCTACTGCATTTCTGGGGTATGTTCACACAGTGTTAGTACTTTGGAGTTCTACTCATAGATTGTCATTCATATTTCTGGGTGTTGCAGTCAGCTGTTGTCCCATTGTGCTCTCTTTCTGGTGTTACAATCCTTCCTTTTTATGAAGGGATTTACAAAAGCATCTGACATCCTGACAGAATTCTTGGTTATCAACTTATGGTGGGAGCTGTCGGTTGGATATGGAAAAAAATCGCTAGAAAACGTATTTCTTCATCACTAAAGTTTTTGATTCTGTACAGTCCCTCACAGTGTCTTCTCTTAGATGAGACAAATGCCAAAGGAGATGTTATCCCTATATGAATTTGGAATAGTTATGTTTGGGTTGGATAGGAAAATACTACCTTTATAACCAGAGAACCCGTAATTGGTGGTACCGAAAACCGAGTCAAAGACTGCGGCATATATTTGTTTTTTCTGCCCTATTAAAGTCACAAACCCCACTGTGTTTTCTCAGGCTTGGATATATACACCCTACAAGAATTCTCTTCTTTGACCTTACGTTTACACATCTCACATTTTCCAGGTGCGTTTTCCCTGATGATATTTTTATTAGTGTATTCGCGGTAAATGTGTCCTTGAGTGTTCACAACTTCTGTCCAATATACATTCTGTTGCTGCATTCAATGCAGATGAATGCTTCTAGGCAAAGCATAATTTCCAGGGTCAAAGATTTTATAAATAGAGCTGCTGTAGCTGGGAGATGCAGCTTCTCTTCTCAGGAAAGAACCATGGGTTTAATACTGGATCCTTATATGTGCTGATTTTTTAAAGCAAAAATCGGGCCAGAAATGATGATTGACCTAGGGTGGCATGAATGCAGGTTTCATCCTGCTCATTTCTAGTCAGCAGTATTTTTCCCTACACTGCCCAAGTTCTTGACCTGGGTCTGGCACAACCTCATTCCTTATATTCAAATTTCTCTAGTTTCTGTTGCACTGCAGCCCTTAAGAGTTGACATGTGAGGAAGAATCACTTTAAAGATTACAAGGCTAATGAGATAACCCCAGGGTTGTTATACTTGGAGTTACACTCTTCCTCCTTCACTTCGGTCATCGCTGAAGCTACTAAAGAAACCAAGTTTTTGTGCCCCCACTCTCACCACATCTGTCAGGAGTAATATTTACCCACAGAGAAGGGTGACAGTTAGAACCCCACAGTTCTGAAGTCTATGAGGACTGCAATACTAGTTCAGCTTTAGTCATGCCATACATTTGATGGCAGTTGGCAATATGCCTCAAAAAGGGTATGAAAAGAGGTAAGCAAATAGGGATGCTCCTCTGTCTTGCTGTTGCACTTTAAGTTTAAACAGAGGAGAGTTAGGTTAGACATTAGGGAGAAGTTCTTGCCTGTGAGGGTAGTGAGGTGCTGGTACAGAGTGCTCAGGAAAGCTGTTGCTGCCCCATGTCTGGCTGTGCTCAAGGCCAGGTTGGAGCAACCTGCTCTGGTGGAAGGTGTCTCTGTTTGCGGCAGGAGATTGGAACTGGATGAGCTTTAAGCTCCTTTCCAATACCATTGACAACAAGTTCTGTTATCTGTGCAACATGTGAAGAACTACTTCCTATTGCTTGGTTTTTTAAACTTGCCACCTGATAATTTCATTTGTTATACCCAGGTGTCGGGTTTTCACAAAGGTAACAGCCTCTTTTCTTTTACCCCAAGTACATCTTTGTTTTATGAAGCTCTGTCATCATTTCCCTCAGCCTTTTTCTGCCTTTCCTGCACCTCAGTTATACCCATTGATCTGTACTGAGATTCATCACACTCTGTGATCTAAGGTGTGGTGAGTTTAATTTCTAACTGAAGAGCATCAGTGACTATGTAGAAATGCAAAGTGCTTCTTAAAGCAAGAACTGCTAGCCTCCTCCATATAGTTTATCAAGAGGTTTTTCAGAGTTCTGCTTTTAAACCCATGTCCATCCTAAATCCACTTTATCAGTGTTCTTGGAGTGAAACCCAGTCCCTGTGTTAGAATAATCCCTGCTCATGTAATCAGGTTGCCCTCTAATGGTTAGCTTTGATTCCAGGTGCTCTCAGTCCTGCTGATGACCAGAGGAATTACTTCGATTCCTGTGGAAGAGGCCTAAATGCTTTACTCTGCAAGGGTATGGTTCATAAGCTGGCTGGGCAATGGAGCTGTGCTTTTCAGAGAAAGAAGTGGAAGCCTCTTCAGACGTTGTGGTTGCAAACCTGTTTGTTCATAAAGATGGTTTTGATTTCTTTTAATTAACTGCATTTTAAGAGCTGGAATTCATTGATGTCAAGGTTCATTACTGCAAAGTTTGTGTTGACTGTTTAAAAAATTTGACTGAAAACAGCTTGAATGGGAACTTTTTCCTATGTGTCTAATGGTTTGTCCTGTCCCTGTAGATATCCAATGAATTCTCTAAGTCCTCTGAAGTCATATGGCATAAAAACCCCTATCAAAACTAACCAAAAGGAAGAAAATAGGGGAAAAAATATTCTTGCATTGGCAAATATGAAAACCTCTCCCTCCAAATACTGAAAAAATGGCTTTATTTTAACCCCAGACTGGTGAGGAAGATGGGAAATGTAAGCAAAGTAGAATATTTTTCACACTGACTGCTTATTCTGGCACTGTTCTGAGTGGAAATAAACTCCTGGGGTCCAGCAGCATCTTGTGCTCTCCACACATACATTCTGCCTGCATTCAGGTAGTATGTTTAGGTTGATTTTTCTCAGGAGATGTAACAGAGGGTTTAAGAAAGAATCCTGTGCCAGAGCTGAAGACAGGTTTCTCCTGTTGAGGGGTAAACTGCCGGTAATACAGCTGAATGTCTCAACATGACAAAACCCCAAATACTATAAAAAATCCACCCATGTACGAGGAGATAAAGAGGAAATCCTGAAATAATGGGAACAAAACATTGACCCAATTTACAAACCTGTGAAGTGAAGATGATGTCTTCCATGTTTACAAAACCCAAGTACTTGTCTGTGATAAAAGCAACCCTTTGAAGATCTATGGCACTGACTTTTTCCATCAGGTGGTGAACCAGCATCCTTGAAATGAATTTCTGTTTTGCCATGGGATTTCATAAGGCTTTTACCTGCCAGATCTGAAAAAAATCTTAGCCCTTATCCAAAATAAATGTCGTTTCTTTTCAAAGTATGAAGACAAAATTCTTTGGAGCAAGAAGCAAAGAAATAACACGTAAGGACAGTTTTCCTTCTCCTTATTTGCACATTATGCATGCTTTTCTTGTAAGTTTCCCTACACCCTCCATGTACATTCATGCACACACACAGGGGATAGAGCAGGAGTGGTAATGTAACAATGGCAACTGAGTGCTTTGAAAACTAATTGAATTCCTAAATTCTCCTAAAGAGACTTTATTAGAATTGAAAATCAAGGTAGAAACAGTGTAGTTGTCAAAGCAATCTGAAAGGCAAACTGAAGGTGTTTTATTTAGCAACGTATAGATATTTATTTGTACTTGATGGGCCCGTATTTCTGCCTGTTTATGTGTGGGGTGAGACGTTTTCTGAATTACATCTACGGATCTCTGCATATTTATACATTACATGAGATGTCTTATTCTGCTGGTAAAACGTTACTTGCCAGCTATGAAGCTGCTTAGAGACTATTTCTGTAGCAGAAGAGGCATTGAGCCTGTTCAAACAAGCACACCTCCTGTCCTTGGTAAGCTACAGTACCTCAGCAGATACTTGGAAAATCCAAAGCAAGCTTCTTTCATATTAGAAAGAGAAAAGACATCTGGTTTTCTATTACACTTCACGTCTCATTTTATTAATGCCTAATACAGGAGTGGCCAAGAACTGTAGTTTGCTTGATTAATGCAGATGCTAATCCCAGAATAGTTCCAGTGTTGCATCTGAAGATTTCAATCTGGGGTCACCTCTGGCTGGAAGTACAGCCACTTTCTGACCACATGTAATAGAATTACACAGCGGGTTGTGGCATAGGCTGAACTGGACATCACATATACTATAATATCAGAGAGATATCTTGATATCTTGGAAAGCTGTCCTGGGTTCAGCAGCAGCAGTCACTTTTCTCCTTTTTAATAGCTGGTGCAGTGCTGTGTTTTTGACTTTCAGCCTGGGAACAGCACTGATAACACCGATGTTTTTAGTTACTGCTCAGTAATGTTTAGTCTGACCAAGGACTTTGTGAGCTTCATGCTCTGCCAGGGAGGAGGGGGAGCCAGGAGGAAGCAGAGACAGAACACCTGACCCAAACTAACCAAAGAGGTATTCCATACCACAACACGCCATGCCCACTGTATAAACCGGGGGCAGTTACTCAGAAGGGCAAGATCACTGCTCTGGTCTGGCTGGGTATTGGTTGACAGGTGGTGAGTGGTTGTATTCTCTTTGCTTATTTCCTTTATCATTATTATCATTGGTGGTAGCAGCAGTGATTTGTGTTGTACCTCAGTTACTGGACTGCTTTTATCCCAACCTGTGGGAGTTACATTCTTTTGGTTCTCCTCCCCATCCCTCTGGGAGCAGGTGAAGAAGAAGGTGAGGGGGTGTGAGTGAGTGGCTGTGTGGTTCTGAGTTACTGGCTGGGTTTAAACCACGACAAAAGCAGGTGCAAGGAATGTGAGAATGAAGATCTTAGGCCTACTGTAAGAGAGGATCAGGTCTGAGATCATCTTAAGAACCCGAATGTGCACAATGAGCTACATCCAAAGGAGCGTGACCAGCAGGCCGAAGGAGGTGATCCTGCCCCTCTGCTCTGCTCTCATGACACCCCACTTGGAGCACTGTGTGCAGTTCTGGTGTCCTCAACATAAAAAGGACATGGAGCTGCTGGAACAAGTCCAGAGGAGGCCACGAGGGTGATCAGGGGCTGGAGCATCTCCTGTATGAAGACAGGCTGGGAGAGTTGGGGCTGTTCAGCCTGGAGAAAAGGAGCTGTGTGGGGACCTCAGAGCAGCTTCCAGTGTCTGAACGGGACCTACAAGGATACTGGAGAGGGACCTTCATCAGGGACTGTAGCATAGGATGAGGGGTGATGGGCTCAAACTGAAACAGAAGTTCTTCCTTGTGAGGGGGGTGAGGTGCTGCCACAGATTGCCCAAAGAAGCAGTAAATGACCCTTCCCTGACAGTGGTCAAGGCCAGGTTGGACAGAGCCTTGGGCCACACAGTCTAGTGTGCGTCATCCCTGCCCATGGCAGGGGGGCTGGAACTAGATGATCTTAAGGTCCTTTCCAATCCTAACTATCATAGAATCATAGACCCAGCCTATGATTCTATGACAGGGCTCAGAAATTCTGCTGTATAGAGGGTGGCAGAAGCGTGGGCTTGTTCTGCAGCCTATTTGCAATTTCTACATGAATGAGGAAGGAAGTTGTAAATGCTTCAACACTGGCAGTGCTCAAGGCCAGGTAGGATGAGGCTTGGAGCAAGCTGCTCTAGTGGAAGGTGTCCCTGCCCATGGCAGGGGCTGGAACTGGGTGAGCTTTAAGGTCCCTTCCAACACAAACCAGTCTGAGGTTCCATGATGATCTGGGGCACTGACAGCCTTTGCTCGTTTGCAAGTGTCTGGCCTTGTCTAGAGAAGTACTGTTGCCTCTAAGCAGGTAAGCTCAACTAAAACCATGGATTGTTTTGAGATTAAAGGAAGTGGAAGGAGGGTATGAAGATCGCAGTGTGGTGCCTGTTTTTATTTAATAGCTTGCATAAATCTGTTGTAAACCTTATATTCAGATTGAAATTTTGCAGTGCAGGGACACCTCAAAGTGGTGCTGTATATTTGCAGATTAGAAAAGAAGGAAAGAGAGGGGGGAAAAGAAAATCCCCAAATCCTCTCAAAAAACCAGAAGAAGAAAAGAAAGTATCTTCCCAAATTTTAAAGTAGGAATCTGGATTGTATTGGACCCTTGTTCTGTAAGTTTAGAGCACTCCAATCCACCTGAAGGATCAAAAGTGTCCTCAAGCCCTCAAATAGATGACTCGGAAATACTTGAAATGTGTTTCATTTTATGGTAAGTTTAATGTTTCTAATCTCAGTGCAATTTACAATTACAATAAATATCACAAAAAAAATTAATGTGGCCACTTCAAATACAAAGGAACAACCAAGTGTAATCCGAGAAAATTTTATCAACATGCAATTTCCTTAACAAAAACATCAATGTATCATTTCAGCATGCTGAGAAATATTTATCTTTTGGGACAGCAAAATCATTTGCAGAACATTTTAACTGCTAAATAAATATTTTACTGGCAACTTCTGAGGCATCATAAATGCAGTCAATATAAACAAAGCAATGTGGAAACCAGCCCCAGCCTCAGTTCAAATGACGGTTGGCTGGTTCATGGCAACACAGGACTCTGGGATGCATTTGGCTGAGCCTCAGCCTTTGGAAAGATCCAGTTTCTTCCTGCTATTATAAGCAAGTTTGCTTAGTTTATGTGGAAGTTTTGGCAGTGGGAGCCACAGTGAGCTTTTAATACTAGTGATGCACCTAGTTAGCATTGAGCTGAAACCTGTTTAATTGAATCCAGCACTTATGAAAAGTATGAAATTTGCAGCTTTGGAGGCAGAACTTATCTGCTTGGCTACAGAACAAGAACATCAAGGCCATGGTGGCTTGAACTTCCTTGTGGACCCCAGCCAATGTGCTTCACTGTGTTATTCTGATGTCCACGTTATCCATTCTCTCTTCTCTGACTGCTCAACTGAGCCAGCACTTTTAAGGGTGGTTTCAGAAAGTTGTATCTGTCCTCTGCAGATAGAACAAAGATTTGTTCCACAAAGCATTTGAAGAGTTAGATATTCCTTACCTGGACTCTGATGCTGCCATTATTCCTAAGGATAGCATCAAGCATTGGACTTGGCTTTCTTTTTTTATTGGTATTAGTTAACAATTGCCATCTTCAAAATAGTATTTTTTACTTAAGCTGGATGGTAACGGTCTGTTTTCTAGTACAGCTGCTCATTTTGGTTTCTGTGCCATTATTTTGTCCAAGATGGAATGGTATCGTGTTGAATTGAATATTTATTGGAAAGCTTTTCAAATATTTCAAGGGCTATAAACTTACGAATATTTATGTATATATTACATATAAGTGTAATTTCTCATGGGATTTCTGTTGACAGCCGCTAGCTTTGGTGCTTTATGAATTTCTCCTGTGTTTTCCATCTGCTATTCAAATATCTCTGTTAAACAATACATTTTTGGGTGGTAATAACTAGATGCCTTTCTGAGCTTAGGAAGAAGTTACCTTTGAGGGCTGTTGTCTTTGCTGATTTAGCTCCTCAGATTTGTTTTATCTGTTTCCAAAGGATTCCCAGTTGCCTGAGGTGAATTTAAAAACTGTTTTGGTTTTAAATAACTTAATCAGGTGGTTTAGAAAATGTGAAGAGATCAGTATTAATTGGATGGTTTGATGTATCCTCATCCCATATAGACACAAGAAGTTTATTACGGTGATTTGATTTCTAGTACTTCAAGAGCTTTATTTTCTTCAAGATTCTTAGCATGTTCACCCCCTAGTTCTGGGGCCATATTTCAGTGTATGAAGAAGGAATAGTAGCAAAAAACCAGGATTTTCAAGCATGAGGTTGTCAGTTCACAGTGAAGTTTGACCTGTGATACAGGTCAACAACAAGGTTCTGTATTGGTTGAAAACCAGAGAGGCAATGGTGTAAGAATTTGGTATAACTGCTTCTAGACCACCAGTGTCATTCTTGTGCCGATTATGAGCAACTGGTGGAATATTGTTGCCAAATGAGTGCTCTTTGCATAAGTGTGCTAATACACAGCTAATGAAAGTCAGTGTGGATCTAGTCACAAGCTTGTTAGCAAACACAGGAAAGGGAACTCCCTTCCTTCCACCTCTATGGGCTGCAGCTGGGAACTGATGGTTTACTTAAGGTGCATTGGCTGAGAGCTGTCAATAAAGTGTCACTACTGCTGCCTGTATTTCATCAGTAGTAGATGACTTCTATATCTTCATGTCCTCTGCAATCCATTGTGGTGTTTGACTTCTCCATCCAAGGATATAGAACTTACCTAGATTATCCATCTATCTGCTCTGTATTACATTCCAGAGTCCACTGTTTATCTTGATTTTTAAATGAAGATGGAGCCTTTCCTACTAAGGGCAGAGAAATGGAAAGGATTAATGAACTTCTCTTGCCCTTTGAGAATGAATGCACACCTCAGCTCCCAGAAGATGAGGACTTTGTGCTGGCTAGCCCAAAGTCAATGGAAATGACAAATGGAAAATAAAACACCTATGTGGGAGAGATGTGCTGCTGCTGGCTAGGTGTGTGCCACTGCTGAGCCATCTGTATCCCACCTGTTAATTGCTTTATCTTTGATGAGTTTGAGAACACAACATCTTAGAGTGAGCTAATAGCTATCAGGTGGGAGGTGAGGACCAGGATACAGGTTGTTGTTCAACCAAATTGCAGTTATCTAGAAAGAACTCTTTGGCTTCACCTGCTCCGAATGTATTTATTTGCAGGTAGTGAAGTTTCCTCTTTCCCATTCTCACTGACTGGAATATCATGACACCAGAGGGAGTCGTCTGGTGATATCTAGGAACATTTTGATGATGGCTGTGGTGAAGATCATCCAGTTGAAGGTCAGGATGTGGAAATCTGCTAAATGGCACCTTGAGCATCTGTCAGTAAGCATGGGGGCTGTGCCTGTTTTGAATCTGTGACTCCACTGTATGTCTGTTTATACAAACATGTATATTATGATAACGGGTAACACATTTGTCTGCCATCTGAGCAAATACTTAGAGTTTTGAGAGCTATGAGTGAGTGGGGTTAAGTTTATCTCATGTATGGGACATAACTCAACCTAATTCATGAGGCGTTAAATGTCTACCACAGACTTGTGATTTAGGGTATTTTTTCCTAGTAGTATACTGGAAAGATAAAAACCTTCCTCTATTCTAGCAGCACACTTGTTTTATGGAATAAGCAGTTTCCCCCCAGCATTTCAGGCATGATTAAAACATTGGAAGAATGCTGTATCATACAGGGAAAGATGAACATACATTTATTTCACTTACAATGCATCTTTCATTGTAACTGGGAAATACATTCTTGGGTTCATAATTGGGTACAAAAGCAGAGCCAAGAGTTTATTCAGCCCCAAAATCCATTCAAAAAGTATATGTTGCTAAGGTTTCCTGGTAGAAACTGCAATTTAATCCTTGCTTAAAAGGATTTTTTGATTAATTGAACACACAGGAAGAAGCCCACAACATTGTGCCTCACAAAAGAACAGCTATTTTTAGGCATTTGCTTAAACTTTGGGTTGCTTTGTTCCTGTTAAATCTCAGTCTTTACTTTGGCAAAAATCCTGTTTTAAAAGTACACTCTACAGCCCTGGGACTTCAGCAGGGCTGAGAGTTTTTCATGTGCTTAAGGGCTTGGCTGAAGAAGTTTTAAGAATGGTTTTCATAGAACTCTGGCCATCAGTGGCTTGTAGAAGATGACTGAGCTTTTTGCCTTTACAGGATATAGGATGACATTTGGAGTTGGCTCTGGTTTATTAAGGAGCACTTGGGTAATGTGTGACTTAGGCTTAATGAAAACTGCCATATAGGAAATTCTGGTAGTTGTACCTAACTGAATGCTGCTCTTATTTCAGATAATTTGATAGTGAATACTTATTGTAACTACTGGGAAAGATGAATTTACTTTCTTTAAGAAATGGTATTTGCATGTATTAACAGCTTGAGTTTAGTTGTTCTTTTCATTTCATACTATCTTTATCCAGTAGGGTTACAAAATAGATGCAGAAAATGAGATATACATGTGCCCACAGGTTAACTGATGTTTTATTATTACCACCTGGATGCCTGACTGCAGCTCCTGGGAATTGGGCTGACAGAACTCCACATACCTTTCCCTTGAAACAAACTATTTGCAAAGTTGGAGAAAATGGTGAAAAATTTGCATTGCTTAAAAACGATGGCTCTGTTTGCTACCTAAAGCTGGGGAATTTAAATAGGATTGGGGGGGGGGGGCATAAATATGTTGGCCTGATACTGCCAGGGAAATATTTGTTTTGCCTTTGTCCTTCAAGTCTTCTACAGTGCATAGGTTGATGCCAGTTGACTGCAGTTCTCTGAAAATAAAATGGTGTTTGTACTGGTTTTTGCTGAGCAGAATTCTTAGGTTTTATGTAGCAGGAGAAGAGCAGTGTCAGCATCAGTCAGGGAAATGTGCCTACATCTAGACTGAACTCTAGTTTCAGCTAGATTTAAGGTTAATCTGTAGTGTAGGCTGAAGTGTAATGTGAAATTGTGGGAGATAGTTTTAAACAAGGTCTTGTCTGGCTACTGGAGGGGACTAATTTAAGAAATAAAGGAGCAAATACTAAATGGTGCAGAACCCTGCTTCTGTGGTTAGGCTGCTTCGAGCAGTCCAGGAGCCTTGCTGTTTTTCCATGCAGATGGGTTAGTAACCCTGTTACAGACAATCCTGTAGATGCTGCTTATGGGTGTTTTAGAGATTTCCTGAAGCACTGGCTAAACTCTGAACTGTTTTAATTATCCAAGTTTTTGAAAGGAACCAGGGAAATAATGGAGCTGCAGATAAAAAACACGGAGCTGCAAGGACTAAGCATAGTACATTGTGTTAGGGACCTGGGGATAGCAAGGTCTCTATTGTTTGCTAGTCTGAAAAAAAAGGATGTAGAATTTGGATGTATCCTTTCTTTCAAACTGCTTGTTTATGCAGAAGAAATACGCCTTTATTATAAAATCATAGAACCAACTCAGTTGGAAAAGCCCTTTGAGCTCATCCAGTCCCACTGTTCCCCAGCACTGCCAAGGCCACCCCTGCCCCATGGCACTGAGGCCTCATCTCCACGCTGTGTGAACCCTTGCAGGGCCGGTGCCTGCAGCCCTGCCCTGGGCAGCCTCTTCCAATGCCTGAGCACCCTGTGGGGCAGGAATTGTTCCTCAGCTCCATCCAAACCTGCCCTGGGGCAGCTTGAGGCCGGTTCTTCTTCTCCCATCCCTTGTTCCTTGGGAGCAGATCCCAGCCCCTCCTGGCTCCATCCTCCTGTCAGGCACTTGGAGGGAGTGATAAGGTCCCCACTGAACCTTCTCCAGACTGAACCTTCTCTAGACTAAACCCCCAGTCCCTCAGCCATTCCTTGTAAGACCTGTTCTCCAGACCCTAGTCATCTGAATAAAGCTTTATGTTGCTGTTCGTATTTTAAGAGCAACCACTCAGAAAACAAAGAATTAAGGAAGTGTCTTTGAGATTTGTTTTCTCAGTCTGCAGGCAGAGCTGGGTTTTGGACATGGCAACAAGCAATTCAACAAAAAGTTTGAGTTTGCTGCAGTGAAAATTGGGGAGCTCAGAGGTTTCAATGTGTTTTCTGAGGAAACAAGACCTACAGGAACCAGACTTCATGAGGCTGTTGACCATCTTGAGGGTTTTCTAGTGTGTATGTGTGCATGGTAGAACTAAGAAGGAAGAGAACTTGTTTTCCCTTCTGTTTCCTTGAACCCCAATACATCTTTCAAGTTCTGTCTAGTCAGGTAGACTGTCAGAGAGAACGTATTTGTGTTTTAGGGACTGAATTTCTGAATGGCACAATTAATATAAGGGACCTGATTATTATCTCCCATTGGTTGTAAAACTGTCAATCCCAGCTCAAAATCAGGAGTCAACCCTGAGGAGCCATAAAACTGGCTTGAAAAGAATCACAAAGCTTAATGTAACACTGTGTTGCTTGTGATTTCGAAGTTGTTTGTGCTGTGTTTTTCAAAGCTTTTCTGTGCTCTTACTATTCACTCTATACCATGGAGGGTTAGAAACTTAAAGCCTCAGCTTCATTTCATATATAACTAAGAAAAAGACCCCACAGCCCTAATTACTGTGAGATTGAAGGTAAAAGATAACAGGCAACATTATGACATTCCTTGGAAATAAGAAAACTTCCCAGTTCATCTCTGGACATATTAGAAATCAGACTATAGCAGTGTGATTAATCCAATTTCAAACCTTTCTGCAGTTGTACAGGGTGATAAGGAAGAAAATAATGTGGGTTCAGGTTTAAAGTATGACCATCACTACTCTGGTGCTATATTTCTTTTTCGACTTCCAACTCCCTGCCTGGTTCAGATAAAGCCTGCAGTTTTACCTGTGCCAAGAAGGAGCACTGGACAATTCCTCTGTCTCCAAGTTCATGAATTCTTTTCTGAAATCTATTTAACAAAGATAGTAACGAGTAACTTGTGGGAATGTTATGAGGTTTTCTCTGATTAACATGTGTAAAATGCTCTGGGATTTGTAGATAGAAGGCTCTTTAAAGGTTTATGGTGGGTGTTAAAGTGCTGCTTGGTATTACTGTTGCAGGTGGTGTCAAAAGTAAAGCTTCCCTCAGTACTTCTGAAAGTCTTACCGTGATTTGCTTAGTAAATTACTCTTAAATCCATGGCAAAAACTTAACATAGATCCCACCTCAGTAAGGTTGCAGAACAGAGTGGGATTAGTTCATGGCATGTTTGCCTGCACAAATAATCCATTTTTGGTAAAGAAATGCTGTTACCTGCACCTATATCATGCTACTCAACAGCGCTGAGCTCAGAGGGAATCAGCTGGCAGGTCAGTTTGTGCTAGCATTAAATTAAAGTGTCTTTTCTGTCTTGACAGTTTGGTTAACAAAGAGTATTTTCTGGCTGATGCATTCCAACACTTACACTTTAAGTGTTGTATTTATCAGCCCTTTATTAGATATACAAAACAAGACCGCACTCGCTAAAGTCTGTCACAGCCCATTTTGTTGTCACAGTGCATTTTGCTGTATGCTGAGGAATGAGAGTCCAAGCCATAAAGTCTGCTCATTTTACCCTCAATGGCTTTTTAAAATGCTTGCAACTTAAAATAATACATTATTAAGGTATTCAGGCTTGTCAAAATTAATAATTAATATCACATTTATGTTCCCCACACATACACTGAGTCTTTTATTCACTTCAGTTGTTTGTATTCCAGCCAAGTGGCTTGGAATTGTAACTTCTGCAGTGCAGAAGTGTGCTTAGGAAGCTGACTTGGCAGCTCAGGGCTGCCTAGCAAGTGTGTGTTATCTAACATCAGCTTTCAGTTGTTACTTTATAAGGTATCTGAGCCTGTGTATGATTGCTTGCTCATTTATTAAGAACATTAAGAGTGTAAATTTTACGAGGGAGGAAAAACTATATATGTTTATTTTCAAGATCCAGGAGGAACTTGATTTTAGGGATAAGGCAGTAACTTAGCAGGTGGTTATGACTGTTATTGAGGCTTGTTTTAAGGATAGATAGGACTAAACTAATCAAATATATGAAAATCTGTCATCTGTTGGAAGTAGAGATTACAGAGAAGATGTTCTGCTCTTAGATACAGGCAGAAGCTCTTCCCTGTGAGGGTGCTGAGGCGCTGGCACAGGGTGCCCAGAGAAGCTGTGGCTGCCCCATCCCTGGCAGTGCTCAAGGCCAGGTTGGACACAGGGGCTTGGAGCAAGCTGCTCCAGTGGAAGTGGTTCCTGCCCGTGGCAGGGGTTGGAACTGGATGAGCTTTAAGGTCCCTTTAACCCAAACCAGTCAGGGATTCTGTGTTTCTACTCATGGAGGAGCTGTGTTTCTGCAGCCAGTGCTCAGAGCAGAACATGAAAAGTGCAGTTTATCCAATGTAGTCCTGTATTTTTTCCTTCACAGTGTAGGGATGACAGAATCCTCAGCAGGAATAAATACAACATTTCAGAAAAGATTACTGAAGACAGCAGAAGAATTGCTCTAGATTGCACACAAACCCTTCAAAGCAAACAAAGAAACAAAACCCAAAACACCAACAAAACAAAAAAAACCCTCAACAAAAACTAAGAGGAGTTAAGTTTAATATCAGTATTTTATTTAACACTAGACTGGTGGGATTAGCAGTTAACAAAATATCCAGTCTGTTTGTACAGCATTACTTAGGGTGCAGCAGTACTCTCTGCTCAGTCTGTTTGGTCATGAAGAAGTGTATTTTTTTGCTGTTGGAAATTGCTTTCTTGATATTTGGAAAGCATCGTGAATAAAAGCTTTATTGCTCAAAGGAGTCTGTGTTACTTTAGAATTCAATTTGGTTAATGGGTATGTCAGCGTGTCCCACTGCTGGGAAAGCAGTGTACCAGCAAGACTGCACAACTCTGAATTGAGCTAAATTGAGCTAAGCAGAGAAAAACCCGGGTGCCTCAAATGATTTCTATGAAAGGCCAGTAACATTTCTATGAAAGGTCAGAACTTCTCAGCGGAGCTGTTGAACGCTTTGGCAGTGAGTTAGTAGTTGATTGTTTCCAGCATCTATGATTTACTGGTTTATTCTAGGCCCATTGCTGGCCCAGCTTGGTGTGTGGACTTACCTGAGCTGTTATGCACAGGGAAGAGTGAACAAACACATAAAAAGGTGTGTTTGCAGAACTTTCTGGTGTGCTTGCAGAGCCATCTACTGAAGTGTTCAGGTGAAGTATTTGTTCACCTTTGGGACGTCAGCTTTGCTGCAGCAGTGCTGTTTTCACCTTTCAGTCCTGTGCTACAGTCTCCCTCGGGATGTCCTGTGTTGTTTAACTTCTGATTTCTTCCACGCAGTCTTTTCAGCTGTGATTAGTCACTCTGTTTCTTGTCTGCTCCCAGAGGTGGGGTGGGTGGGAGTTGAGCAGGACCAGTGCTGTGGGAGGTGTATCATGCACCCAGAAAGGGATGGAATAGAGATGTGAAAACAAATCGCCACAGATCATTTTGAGTTTGCAGGCTGAAATCTTTCAGAGAGGTTCTTGCTCTCAGCTGGCATTTACATTTGCTCTTAGAGTGGCAAATTTGTAATGTGCAATGTAATCAACACCGTAATGTTGTAATCAACATTACAGTATTGATGTGTACTTTATGAATACTGTATTTCTGTCACTGTGTAGAATATAGCACTGTCTTCTGAACGAAGAAACACCTCTCTATCCCAGAAGTGTCCACTAGATTGTCATTCTAGTGTGAGCTGCCCATCTTACTTCTATTGCAATGCACAGGGGGTAGTGTGAGGTGCATGTAGTATGCAGGCTAGCCC
The DNA here is from genome assembly GCA_002631895.1 of Agapornis roseicollis. Classification (NCBI taxonomy): domain Eukaryota; kingdom Metazoa; phylum Chordata; class Aves; order Psittaciformes; family Psittacidae; genus Agapornis; species Agapornis roseicollis. Next base: position 90,310 of record NDXB01021359.1, read on the forward strand.
TGTTGAAAAGACTTTGTGGAGAGGGTAATTCACAGAGGCTATCTGGTTTGTGGTGAGTTTCCTTGTGCAGGCATCACTGTGCAGCTGTACCCAGAAAAGAACATTTCTGGCCCAGTTGTAAGGTGACCTGGAGGAGTTCTGTATCAGCTTCTGATTTTTAGAAGCATTTCCCAATCAAGACTGTACTCAAAAGCCTTGTAAGTTTGGCCAGGTCTGTTAAGGCTGTACTACTATGAGAAGATCTAAGTTCATCATGCTAAGTTTCTGATGGTCCTTCTCAGTATGGATACATGTAAAAAAACTCATGTGGAGGTGCATCTGGCACTGCAGTCCAGCATAACTCTCAAACTTCTTGACAGTTGGAGTCCCAGGTTTAGGAGAACATTACTTAGTTTTTGGGTTTCACATTGTGGAAGGAATAAAAGATCTGACAGTGCCTGGTTTGTCATCTTTTTTGTCCCCATATTGGACAAAGATTGGCAAGTTTAACTAGAGTTTACTGTTCTGCATTTCCTCAAAGGCAGAACTCCTCATGTGCCAACCAGAGGGAATCGTTCTGAAACCTTTCTCTTCATTCCTGCATGCAACTGTTGGCTTGGCTACTGAAAAGTGAGTCAACAGGATGTATATAAAGTAAGTAAATAAGAAAGCAAGTAGATCCAGTAGTATGGTTCTCTCCCACCATCCTGCTTTCATATATAAGGAATCTTTGTTGAGGATTTTAGCAGCTGTTGCCATCTTTATTACCAGTTCTGTATTACTCATCCTCATGCCTGAAGCCTTCCAATTTGTGCCTTTGAAGGTTCTTCAGATAAAAACTGCAGCTTGTCACACAAGTCCATTGGTAATTTTACTATAACATTGCTACACATAGTATATATTTACTATATATACACACACACACTGTATTTTAAATATATCTACACTATACATTATGTTATTTATTGTAATCATGTCTGTATCAGAAAAGCAAACTGATAAATTTGACATTAAATATCCACAATATCCAGAAGAAAAAATGGAACGGGAAAGGCATTTCCTAATTTATCCTATATTCCAGTTTTTTGATTGCTTTAGATAAGCCTGTAAGGTCAGTGTTGAATGTCCAAATGGCTGTACGTGTTCCAGGTGAACTCTTGTTTAGCTGGTCATAAAACAGAAACACAAAGACTGTGTTTTCAAATAGATGTTCATTCCCCAAATGAAGCCGTCCTGCACTCACCACTTAAAAGAGGTGTTTAAGAAAAGACGTATAATTTCTGTCAGCTTTGCAAATTTATTTAAATGAAGCATTTTTAGAAGCTATTTCTTTTTTCTCTTTCTTTGACATGAAAGCTACAGCTGGTTAGAAGCAAATACACTACATCAGTCAGAATATCTCTGCTGCTTGATAACATCCCAGAGAGCCACAACGATGAGATAACTTAAAAAAATAAGGATTAGGGTCTGTTTTTTAAAGGATGCTGACATACAGTGCAGTTGTGGTTATTTAATATGGTGGGGAATGAGAATAGTAGATTATTTCTGAAAATGAGCACTCGTGCCATAGAGGTGTTAATAGTTGTATTTAAATAATACCACATGCTCTGAACCTTGAGCCATAAGGAGAAATGTCTTCACTTGTTTCAAATGCATAAACTGAAATAAGGCAGTGATATAGCGCCATGCCTATCATCAGTTTTGGCTGTTAAGGTGATTTGGAATAGACTCTTTTAAAGTCAGTTGGAATTTGAGAGGTTTTGTTGTCCCTCCAAATAATAGTGGTGTATGTGGCTAAGCACACACATGTCCATTTGCAGAATCAGAACAGTAGATGATGCTTTATCTTAGTGACAATTTCTAGATGCCGCTTCATATTTTGCTGGCATTTGTTTGCAAACAGATGATATGTACAGATGATATCTATTTTAAGGTCAAATGCAGTTTCCTAAGTGTCCTGGATTCAGTTAAACGGCAAGACTAACTGCAGTTATCTTGCGAAAAGGCCTGTTTGATACCTTACAGATATACATACACTGACTTTAGGAGAGAGTTAAAAAAGGTGGAGTTGGAAAAATCCTAAAGGAAGATCAAATTTAAATGTAAACATCTTTGCTACTTTTTTAAAGAGAATTAAGGGAAAAGGGATCTAGAAAATTACAGGCTTTGGTAAAATTGTGTCTCAGAGCAATGTTTTCTTTCCAAAGCCTTGCATAATGTGCCAGTATGTTTTATAAAAGAAACATCCAAGTACAGTAGAAAATAATCAAGTCTTTATTAAGGAAAAGGTTATTTCTTTGTCAAATAATGGAACAGTGGTAGGGAACTAAATTGCCCTTAACAGGATTGGTACATTACACATTAGCAGAAACAATAAATAGTAGTTAGGAAGATGTAATTTCTGATTCTCTACTGACACATGCTCCCAGACATTGGACCATTTCATATACAGGAGAAAATCTGAAATGCAACTAACCCTGGAACACTATAAAGTGACGCAGCACAATTTTTTGCTAATATAATTCCTAATCCTCACTTCCTGTCAGTATTGGAAACATTGGACTGAAAGTTAGAGTTCTGTCTGAAAAAACCCAGTGAGGTAGGTCTGTGTGTAAAGTAACAATTTATTTTCATCCTCATATAACTCAAAACATGAGCTGGATTTTTAATGCAACAGACGACACCTCTAGGAGTGTAGTATTGAGCTGAAGACTCTCAGTGCTGTTCCAAAACCAGATGGACTGACAAAACCATGTTCTGATTCCAGAAGCTGGCAATCAGGTGAGCATTTTGCAGTTCCTGTCCTGACCATTTTGGTGATAATCATCAGTACTCCACAAAGGTCTGTTTCTTCTTTAGGCTGCTGTAACTCGATGTCCTTCAGGCAGTCAGGACTGCAAAGTGTCACTGCCATTAACACACGAGTGGTTCCTACAGCCTTGGCAGCCCTCTGCCTGGTAGTGGTTGGGAATCACGTGGGCTGTTTGGGAATAGAGGCAAATCAGCTCCTGGGAGAATGAGATATGAAATGAAGAACAAGTAAGGGGAAGGACTTGAAGGACGTGAGCTTTCTCTCACCCAGGGTTTACAAGGAGCTCCTGGCATCATGCATTGCCAGGAGCTGGGGCTGGGATTTGTGCCTTAAGCATCTCGTTCTGTAGCTGTGATTTGCTATCTGGACTGGTAACTGTAGTTTGCTTGTACTGTTTGTGGTGGAGTTATCATGCAAGTTATTGTGCAAGAGTTGTAATGCATGAACTGGTAGATTGCATGTTTCAGCTGCTCAGAAAACTTGCTCTGATTTTGGATCTGACACTTAAGGTATGTTATGCCCTTCCGCAGACCATGAGAGAGGACTCGAGGTATCACAGGCTGGACTCAAAATGGGAGATTAATTTATTGCTCTCATCATTGCTTCTTGTGGATGTTTATAGCTTGGAGAAAAGATGACCTCGTACTTTGCTGTTAACACTGTGGTTTGGTTCACATCTAGTCCAGTATCTGAAGGAGGCCTATAGGGATGCTGGGGAGGGGCTCTTCATTAGGGACTGTAGTGACAGGACAAGGGGTAACGGGCTCAAACATAAGCAGGGGAGGTTTAGATTGGATGTAAAGAAGAAATTCTTTGCTGTGAGGGTGCTGAGGCACTGGAATGGGTTGGCCAGGGAGGTTGTGAGTGCTCCATCAGTGCCTGGCCGTGTTCAAGGCCAGGTTGGATGAAGCCTTGGGTGCCATGGTTTAGTGTGAGGTGTCCCTGCTTATGGCAGAGGGGTTGGAACTG
>NDXB01021359.1:94081-120678 GCA_002631895.1 Agapornis roseicollis
GCTCCATCAGGGCAGTGTTCAAGGCCAGGTTGGATGAAGCCTTGGGTGCCATGGTTTAGTGTGAGGTGTCCCTGCTTATGGCAGAGGGGTTGGAACTGCATGATCTTAAGCTCCTTTCCAACCCAAACTATTCTATGATTCTATGAACAACACAAGCACACCACAAGGATATGGAGGAGTAGAAAATAAGGGGAAATTTGGTATATAACTGTTATTTTGTACCACCCAGAACAACAGAGCTGAAGTCTTGAATCCAGTGGAAGAGGCAATGCCCCAGCTGCAGGAGGGGTGAGGTTTTGTTATCTAGGCATGTATTGGTGTAGGCTTTGGTTGTTACTTACTGGGGAAAAATTGGAATCCATGATCTTTATGTGTAAGAAGAAGCTGTTGCTCAGTCTCATATCAGATCTAGTGCTCTCTTTCCTTTTATGTGGCACAAAGCATTGATTCAGCATAAACTTTATTTAGTTCAAGTTAATGAAATTATTTTTTTTAATGGGTCAGCTTTGTATCTGCATTGTTTATGGTACATGAGTTATCATCTGCCTGTGGAGCTTTAAGTTTTGCTGGTGTCTCTTGTCATCTGCCCTGCCAGGAGCTGCTCAAAAGCAAAGTTACCGGGTGCCCAGAGAAGCTGTGGCTGTTCCATCCCTGGCAGTGTTCAAGGGCAGGTTGAATGGGGCTTGGAGCAACTGCTGTAGTGGAATGTGTCCCTGTCCATGGCAAGGGGTTGGAGCTGGATGAGCTTTAAGGGCTTTTCCAACCCAAGCCAGGCTGGGGTTCTATGAAGGTTAGAATAAATCTTTTGTACAACAATAAATTTGGCAGAAATATGATGATGCCTTTATTAAAGGAGGAGGTTGACCACCACATATATAATTAATATCCTTTAAAAATGCTGCATGCTTCTAACAGTTAGGACTCTCCCATCAGCTGTTTTTAAACCAACATGGCACCAAGTTGTTGCTTTAGACTTTGGAGGTTGAAGTCTGGCCAGCAAGAGGCAAGCAAAACCACTACTGTGGCACCTCTGTTGGCTCTCTACCAAATGTGAACTTACTGCTAGAAGCTGAGCCCAGACTTCATTTTCACATTGTATTTATCAATTCAATTTAATTAAATTACACTTTTAAAAACTGAGTGATAATTCTCTTTCATTTGTCCTGGCATTTACTTACACAGGCCTGCTAAGAAACAAGTTTCTAAAGAAATATGATACAATTATAAAGCAGTAACATGGTGTGTCCACAGAGAGAATTGTTTTCCTAATAAAATTAGAAAGTCCACTTTAGGAAGCTAACTTGAACCATGAATGTGTCAATGGGTGCAAAAAATCACAGTAACTGAGACACAAGAAGCTTTGTAGTAAGTATATTTTTAACTATTAAACAAAAAAGGTTGTTCAATAAGGAACAGTGTTTCAAGATAGGGAAAGATGGGGGACCAAAGAGCAGTTTCCCCTAAACAGTTTTCTTGGTTAAGTTAGTATTCTTGCCAAGTCATACAGATTTAAGGTAGAGCATCCATTCCAGGTTCTATCTATGCCAGCTGAAAGGCTTAATGAATATTTGAAGAAATAACTGATGGCTTGACTCAGTTCCTATTTAATGTCCAGTACCAGTGGGAAGCTGTTTGGCAAACCATATTCCTGAATGCATGGAATACTGTTTCTCCTGTATTTGAATGTCCTGCATGGGCAAAGTTAGTGGACTTTAATTTTTGTCTGAAGAGTTTTTATGAAGCTTTGTGTGCACATGAATATAAATGTGAGTGACTTCGGTACTATTAAATTTGCATAAAAACACATGCATGTCTATTCAGCATATTCTGTAGAACTGGGAAGTATTTGCTGTAGCTTACTACAATCTAACATACACGTTTTTATAAGCAACGGAATTATGCTCAAATGAGAGTCTTAGGAAACTAGGATACTCTGAACTACCGTCTCTATGCCTTTATTTTTGTTTTTACTTACCTTATGCAAATCCTCACTGTTAGTCTACCTGAGGATTAAGGGATTTCTATTACGGGTACACTTAAACTTACTTTTTCAATGTCTAACTTGTCATGGGAATTTTGCATTCAACTACAGCTCCTGGAAGCTTCCTGCAAGTCTGCATCTGTTTGACCACAGCTAATGTGGCCTTTTTACTGCCATCTCCCTTTAGACAACCTGTTAAATATAATTTCATAATAAATTACTTGTTTTGGAGATAATTACTGGGCACAATTTAAGGAGAAAAAGGGAAAATGTGTGTTTTAAAATCCTTACAAGTCTCAGCTGTGCTTTGTGAGTAGTCATGTCCTTGGTTTGATATACATGAATCAGAATTGATAATTTAGGATACAGTTGTTGTCCCCAAATTGGGAATCAAATTACTTATGAGTCTGTACTTTACTAAAGGTTGCTAAAGTATCATACTTTCCTGTTCTGTTCACTGGAGTAGTGTCTAAAGCAAATGAAGGAAGTCCAGGTAGATAGTTGCTCCTTGCTTTCTCTGCAGCTACACCCAGCTGGGAGGCTGTAAAGGTTTGTGTGTAGCTCATGTCCTGTGTACCAACATCCCCATGTAAAATGTTTTGCAGGGCCTACAAAAGTCTCTACACACTGAAAAGGAAAAGGTTAACTGTGGTCTAAGGAAGATTGGATGGAGGAAGCCAAGAAAACCATTCCCAGTCCAGAAAACTGTCTGATAGTTTGTACTAAGGAAACAGATTTGCTTTTTCTCTCACCTTATAATGGATGCTAGTATTAAGGTGACTGCATTGTAAATCCTCTCCTGATAATTTGGGCAAGGATCAAGCTAACTCTAGTGAACACTAGGTTGGGTCCAGAGTGAATCAAAACATTTAGAAAGAGATTTTTGGCTAAGTTCCTCCAATTTGGAGACTACAGAACATAAGCATTCAGGGTGCAATCTAAGAAGCATGCCTTTTAAATACAGATTGCGTTTCCTAAATATTGGAATACTCTTGTTGGAAAATGCAGCTTTAATTTGGCCTGCTTTGGGTTTGAAGTTTAAACAGTACAAGCTTTGAAAATCACTAAATGTGTGTCAGACAATACAAAAATTGTGGTTGTGGCTATGGCTGAGCATAAACCAGGATGATAGGCACTTTAGCCGGTGTAAATTTATGGCTGCAACAATTTACATTGAGAATAAACAGTTTAATGGATAGCTGGAAGGATTAAAGGATGCTCAATCCATCAGATTAAACATGTCATTCTTACTGGTGAATGGTGCCATTATCTGACTTAGAAGCTAACATTCTTTCAGAAGGACACATTTTTACTAGTTTACAGCCATTGACAAAGGCTTCCCTAATTCCATCAGTGATACCTTTGGAAATCAGGGGCAAAACGTCCATTGACTTCAGTGACTCAGAGATTTCAGCCTTTATCTTTCCAGTGTATTAAATGTTGAGAAATCCCTAATGACCACAGCTGTCTGCAGCTAGCTGCCCTTTGAATCAGAACAATGAGCTTTGAAACATGACTCTGAAGTTTGATGACCAATACTGAGTGCGCTGCGCTGCTCTGCCTTGGAGGTTTACATTACAATTTTTGCTGTGTTACTAATAGAAATAGTAAGATAAGTAGTGCTGACACACAGTCAATTTTACCATAAATCAGTGATGTTATACACTTTTTCTATTAGACTTAAATACAGAGATAAGGAAAAGCAGTGCTATCTTGGAAGAAGGACACGAAGAACAGATTTTCCAGGGATGGCATCTGGTGAGGTGGCCCTTAGTTTCCTCCTCTGCGGAGGCAGTTTTATTTACCCTTTGTCATTAGTTGATGTAATGCAAGAAGACCTCTTTTTTTTTCCTAGATAAGAAACAGTTTATGGACTGAGTTTTGTTGTTCTTTAAACAGTTTGGGAAAAGTCTAAAGTTTATGCTAGATTTTAATAAGGGACAACGTCATGCTGAAACTATTCTGTGGAATAAATGAGGTATAAAGCTTGCCAGTGAACTAAAAATGCAGAAACTTTGAGCCTGTAAATAGGCAAAATAGATGTCAACAATCATAATGCCAGCTTGTACCCCAAAGCGGTTCTGAAGAGTTATTTATTCAGAACCAGGTATCTCCCCAACCCCTTCTCAAGATTTTAACGAAGCCTGAACTTCATCAAAGCATTCAGTTGGACTGAGCTTTGGGGGCTAGAGGCTGTTATATTGATGGTACTGATTAAAGCTCTACCTGATTCATGGAGTGACTTAAAACCAGAATCCAGCACCTGTCAGAGGTGAAGAGTCTCTTTTTCTGTCTCTAGGAAAAAAAATGAAATATGATATTTAATTTTTTATTAAAATTTATTGTTTTTCTTAACCATCAGCATGCATATTTTTGACCTGTAGCAGAACATGATGCAATTTGGATAAAACTCAGATTTATTCAGGTTTTGCATTTAGTTGCATTAGTTTACTTTTTCTGCAAGCCAAGAGATTATGTATAGACAGACACCATTACTTGTCAGTCAAGTAATGGTGTCTGTCTAAACCTACTGAGCTGAAGTAATTTGGTTTTGATTTTGAGTCCTGACTTGGCCTCAAAGAGTGACTGAATCTGTATGTTAATGGAGCACCTCTGCTCTGTATGCCTTATCACAGACAGCAATTACCTGTGGGATACCTCTTTGCTGTTGGCAGGTAGAAGAGGGCCTGAGGTGCACAGGAAGCAAGGGCACTCCTTCCAAGAAGGCCAGGGGAGCAGCACTGATTGTGGTTCTCTCCTCCGCTGTCTTTAGGAGTCTTTTTTACATTCCCATTCCTTTCACATTTCCTTGTGGAAACATTTGCATCGGCTGTCTGGAACAGCAGACTTGCTTGTTATTTCCAGTTGGAGGCTCCTGCCATCAAGAGAAGCATTAGGAGAGCATGCAAACCAGCACTCTTTCTGCTGAATTTCTTGCATTCCAAGCAAGGACCACAGAAGCATTTGGTAGCAGCTTTCCAGCCCACCTCCTTCCGAAGGGCAGATATTTATCTTCCAGATATTTAGGAGCTGCTGCTCTTTTCTTTATCATAGCCTCATTAAGATGTAGGATTTCTTCTAATTCTCTTTGTAGCTCATGGTGCTCAAGAGAGTTTAATTTTACTGCATTTCTTTAAAAGCAATGCAATCTGAATTACTAGAAGAGAGATGTGATCATTAGAAATGCTTGTAAGGTAAAATACATTCTATTTGGAGTAATCATATAAGTCATCACAACGAAGATTTGAGTATTTACTCTGAGGAGTGTGTTTTTTATACTCTTTCATATTTTTCATATTGGTCTGTGCCTCCTATAGGCATGGTGAACCTGGCAAGGAGCAGAATTATGCCTGTGCTAAATGCTTGTAAAAGCAGCCTGCAAATGACACCTAATAAATTGAAATAAAAAGCCCAGAAGAGTCAGAGAAGCATCCCTTTCCTGAAAAGCATCCAAAACATCCGATCTAACGTTACGAGACCTAAAGGTCTCGGTTTTCTTGGTGGTTCTGCCCTACTGTGAGCAGCTTCTAGCTCCTGAGTTTTCAACCAAGAACATGCAGAACTTCAGTTCCTACTTCAGCAGCAGAACCCAGCTGTAGTGAACTAGGTTTGAGAGGGGAAAGGAAGCAAATTACCATTTCTGTGGGCAAAAAGGTGGAAAGCGAAGTTCAACAGTTTAGTAGAATTCCTTGAGTTAGTTAGGTGAAGAGATAATATTTAGAACAGCTTTTCACGTGAGGTGCAGAGAGGAAAGTGGATAATAACGTGTAAAGAGAGGAAGAGGAGGTGGAATTACTTTGCTTTTGAGAAGCAGAGAGACACGAGGTGCATGAGACAGGCTGGAGCTAGTTAATGTGGAGCTGTAGAAATGAGAAGGGGTGTCTGAAGCTGGAAATTTTATAATGGAAAGTCTAGCAGTCACTGCTAGAATAAATTATGGACACGAGTGCAGTGTGTGTGATGTTTCATGGACGTGCTATGCTTGAGTAAAGAGGGTCCCCTTAATGTTTTCCTTTTTATTTTAAGGCTTATGTATTATGCTGCAGTTGGTTTTCCTTTACTCTTAACATTTGTAATTCTGTAGTAGTAATTTTGTCTTTCATGGGTGTCATGCTGTTGAATAGTTTAAATATGGAACAGAACACTGGGGACAAAGCTCATTTTGAACCTACAGGCACAGGAATTTGTAGAAAGATCCATTTATAATGAAAGGCTTCCTGTGTATTGTCACAAATATAAGGTAGGTTTTATGGATCTATGTATGCACTATGGATATTAAAGCCTCAAAAATACCATCAATCTGATAAAAGGCATGAATAATGTGATAACATTTTTCAGTAGGAGGAGTGCAGTTAATTTTGATCTCCTGCAAACATAGCCCAACTTCTGGCATGGTGTTGTAGGCTCCATTGAAGTCATAGTGGCTTAAAATTCATGCTCTAGCTTAGCATCAACAGGGTGTCGTTTGTCTGTTGGGCGCATTTCACTGTCTGCTTCAGTAGTTCCATCTTCATCCCTATTGCAAAGTCAATCTTGGCATCTCATTAATTACTCACCCTCCCCATCAAATCTTGAACTGAATGCAAGGAACATTTTTGCATCCTATTTGCTCTTTCTGAGCTTGGTTCTCAGCAGTAGTATAATAACAGTAGGTTAAATGGTGCTCAGTACAGTCATCAGATTTCATACTGTGGCTGCAGGATCATCTTCCCTGGTTTTCATCTGTTGTGTACTTCATAGAAAGACGAGCTTGAGTGAGGGCTACTTCCAACACAGATTGTAATCACTCGAAACAGTCACTTCTTTGGAATCTGCACATTTTTATTTCCATATGAGATGCAATTTAATCATTAAGGGAATTTTTTTAGCGTCAGTGTAGCATGCCTTCAGAGGAGGAAGTTGACCCCAATTTTGTAAGTGGGTGTTTATGAAGTCAAAGGTGGACTCTTAAACAGACTTAGAAGCTGGGCCAGCAGCAGAATGCCCAATCTGGCACACACAGGAGAAATTATCCACGATTAAAGACTTTCTGATTAATATGGCTTATGTGCCAAAACTGCACATGCAGCGTATGATCTCAATTAGAGTGAAACCTAATTCTTCAAGGCTAAGCTCCAGATTCATTCTGTAATTTCTTCTTTATTTAACTTGGACATTTTTTGACAACAGGATCTAAAAGAAATGTGGGGGGAAGGGGCAGAACCCCCCTTACCGTTATAAATTGCAGTTCTGTAGAAAATACCTTTCTCATGGCACTGTTCTGAATACCTTGACTATTTAATTTTTAGAAGGGTTGTTGTGCATTCCTCTAAGGCACTGCCATTTAGTGTTGCTAATGGAGCTGTAACAGTTTTTGGGAAAGAATGAATACTCATGTGCAGGTTTTCTGCTTTAAAAGTAACTCTTGCCAAAGAAAACTGCTTGGAGGTGGAAAGGAATAAGTATATAATCACGCCACTGTCATTACCTCTGATATTAAGAAAGTAGGAAATGTCAGAGGCCTGTAAGAAAAATAAGTTCAGGTTTAATGAGTCTGCTGGAGAGGAATTATCAACATTAATCATTTAGCCAGTGGACTAACATAGCTGGCATCAATAGAATAACTTTTTCCATCCTGCTTTAATACACAACAGTTGCTCTAGTTTGTGTCTGAGACTTTTTTTTCTTTTTACCACTAATCCCAAAACATCCTGGAAACACAGGCTCTAATGAGCGAGTATCATCGCATTTTAAGTGCTCTTCCAAACCAATATTAGTACTACTTAGAGAGAATTCAGCAGTTAGGCTCCTCATGTGTGGGAAATCAGGAGTTCCAGGCTCAGGGGAATCTGTGCATGGTGGAAATTGAAGTGCACAGTGTAGAAGGGCACACAGTCCTGGGTCGCTGTGTACCAGAGGTGCAGGATGCTGGTAAATTTGTGCCCTAGCGTGGAGCTTTATTCAGAGCAGGGCCAAATATGGAACCCATGCTGTGGTCTGGTGTGTAGTGGCCCTTCAAAGGAAGTGGTAAACTTTGGTCTAGAAATGGTGAGAAAAGTTTCCTTTTTCAATGAAAAGAGACATGAACGTTGTATCATGTCACATGTCAAATCAGCTTTCACTTAATGTATCTGAGCCTCCTCTGTGAGGGTCACCCTCTGCTTGCCCCTGCCCATCCACTGTCTGTGGCTGGGTTATACTGGGGAGTGGGGGTCCTTGCAGACCTCCTGTCTCCTAGCAGCTCCCACACAGCAGGGCTGCCGAGTGCCAGAGGGCTCTTCTGGGCGAGAGGTTTGGTCTTGGAGGGCAGCTGGTGGGAATCTTACAGTCATAGAACCACAGAATGGTTTGGGTTGGAAAGGACCTTAAGATAATCCAGTTCCAACCCCCTGTCATAGTGGAAGGGACACCTTCCACTAAACCAGGTTGCTCCAAGCCCCCTCCAACCTGGCCTTGAACACTGGCAAGGATGGAGCATTCACAACTGCCTTCGGCAGCTTGTTCCAGCACCTCACAGAGTCACAGAATCCTAAGGGTTGGAATGGACCTTGAAAGATCACCTAGTCCAACCCCCTGTGAGAGCAGGGTGACCTAGAGTACATCACACAGGAACTTCTCAGGCGGGCCTTGAATATCTCCAACGCAGGAGACTCCACAACCCCCCGGGGCAACCTGTTCAGTGCTCTGGCATTCTCACTGTAAAGAAGCTTTACCTGATGTTCTCATGGAACCTCCTATGCTCCAGTTTACACCCATTGCCCCTTGTCCTGTCACTGGACATCACTGAAAAGAACCCAGCTCCACCATCCTGACACTCACCCTTTACATATTTGTAAACCATGATGAGGTCACCCCTCAGTCTCCTCTTCTCCAAGCTAAAGAGACCCAGCACCTTCAGCCTCTCCTCATAAGGGAGATGTTCCATCACTTTTTTTTCCTTCTATCTAACCTAAATCTCTCCTGTTTCAGTTTAAACCCATCACCCCTTTTCCTATCACTATAGTCCCTCATGAAGAGGCCCTCTCTGGCATCCCTGTAGGCACCCTTCAGATGAAATAACAGGTTTACAACTGCTTTGTATGGAGATGCTGGGTGAACAGATATCTCTACATCGCTTTTGTATTACTGTTTTACTGCTCCTGTGTTAGAACGGGACAAAGTGGTGTTTGTAACTACAGCAAGACAAGTTCCAAAAAGGTTATAACTTCAGTGTAGAAAAGGTGCTTTTGGGGGTCTGTATTATTTTTTAAGAGGTATTAGTTGGTATATAAAGAAGCCACCATGTTACAACATCTTGTAGCTTCCTTATTCCTGTTTTTCATTAAAATGATTGAAAAGGTAAAACTTGTGCCTGCAGACATGTAAGCAAGCCTTCAAAAAGGGAATTCTAAACAACTCATAGGTTCATATATTTTTTTCAGGTCCAAAGAGAGCATTGTAGTAGGGTGTAGATGGACTTTTACATTTAAAGAATCCTGATGACATTACAGGTAGGTACTGTCTTGAGGTCCCTTCTAACAAGAGATGAATTAACATTTTGCCATTGCAGGTAGTGTGTGGCCTGAGAACAGCATCTGCTTTCTTTTTAATCAGTAATGTAGGTAAAGGAAAAATGTGTTTTAACTGGTAAGCAAAAAATGGTACTGACCCATCTTCCTGGTACAACTGCTGCAGAGCCAGGCAACAGATGGTGCTTCCCATAACCAGGATGAATTGGTTGCCACTTCTGAAATCATGATACATCTTAAAATGCCTTCTTTTCCTACTCTGATGCGCAGTGGCTTCAGTGGACAGCTTTCCATTGACATCAGAGAGCAAGTATTTACACATGCTCCTTCTCCTGCAGTATTGCAAGATCAGTTGCACGCATATTCCATGGTAACAGAATAACCCTTGTGGCTTCTGCTTGGCTTTGGCAGATATTTTCTGTGAAATGGAATCCATATGCTGAGGTGACCCTTAATGAAACCCTTTCTCTAATTGCTGTATTAAGCTTGCTATTTCCTTGTCATTGTTTACGCTTTTAAATCTATAATATATTCCAAATTAAGTATATTTGAATGACAGCATTCTGATTTAATTATAGACTTTATCATTGATTAGGCCAGACAATCTAAACAGCACATAAGCTCTGCTGGAACAGCTTCATGAATAAAACCAGGCAACTACGAGGTTCTTATACCAGTAAAGTAAAGCTAAATAAAAGAATTCCATTAAGTAAATTAAAACTTCTGAGTCTGTAATTTTGCAGAAGAGTATTCTCAAGACCATCTCCAACTAAATATTTTGTTCTTAAACTGCTTGATTCCATATGTAATTTATTTTTTAATATCCTTTCTTTATTCTTTGCTCCCAAATGTACAGCATGTTCAGAATAAAGATGAATATAGTTAGCATTACTGAGTGTACAAGAGCTTGGTTTTGTTCAGAAATCAAGCTTTAGTCTCTGCTCAGTTTCATTAAGTTATCATAGTCTAAAGCAAGAAATAATTGGCAAACGAAGCTGTGGGAAGCGAGAACCAGAGCACACAAAGCAAACTCCTAGGAACCTTTCAATGTTGACAGTTCTGCAGTGTTGGTGATGTCAGGTTTGGAACAAGGGAGAAAGAAAGGGAGGAGATAAGGTGGTCCAGACAAAGGACTGTATAAAGCATAGTGAAAGTGGAGAGAAAACAAAAGGTCAGGTGAGGAAGTTGTGCAGGGAAGATGAATGGAGAAGCTGAACAAGCATGCACGGTAAGCTTGACAGGGAGACATTTCAAAGGCAAAATAAAAGAATCATAAGATTGGAGAGGCAAGAGCAGAAACCAGCAACCTTCAGTTGTGAATGGAGATAGTTACAGCCTGGCCTAAGAGGAGAGGTAAATGTCTGAGAGGGGGGAAATGGGGAAGCTGCAGGAATCTGGGGGCAATATGCCAATAAACATGTGATAAGGGTGCCAAGGAAGAAGATTTGGGCTGTGGAGGTGCTGAAGGAAAGCTGCCATGACAGACTGAACAAAGAAGTGCAGAAAGGGCACTGAGGGTGTCACCGCAGCTGGGGAGGAGGCAGAAGATGAAGAGTGTGAAACCTTGCCAGCTCAGTCGTCCCCTTGCTGGTGGTGACCTGGAAGCAGAAGAGTAAGAGGTGGAAGAGGGCATATGTTCTCTTCAGAAAAATGCTGACAGTGGAGAAGTTGTTGAATGAAAAGTTGGTTTAGAAATGCTAGCAGATGAGCACAATGGAAATGTGGGATAAAGTGGTGTTGGTATGTTGCCACATACCAACATGCTGTTTATATTGTCTGGCCTAATTGCTGATGAAGTCTACAATTAAATCAGAATGCTGTCATTCAAACATACTTAATTTGGAATACATTATAGATTTGCTGCAAGGAAGACATGAAATGAGGGAATCAGGAAATTATAAAGTATGGATTTCCAAGGAAGAAAGAACTGAGGAGCAGGGAGATGCTGACAGTTAAGCATAATGGGCATTCTGAAGAGTAGAGCATGAGGAAGAGAGCTTTCATGTGACCACATGCATGGTGTGGAGCTTCCAGTGGGAAGAAGGCTGGAATTGGATTGTGCATGACTAGGAAGGAGGTGTTGGTAACCAGCAGACCATGTCAGTGCTAAACTTCAAATTAACAAAATAGGGCACTTGGAGCAGCAGTTCAGACAAGAGAAGGGTTTACTCATTGTTGTACCCAATGAAAACAGGAAAGGAGATCAAGGGGGGTGAATGACACAGTCACTGTGCAGGGTTGGGTGACTTTCAGAAGTCACCCAATGGAAGAGGTCATTTTCCTGTGTTCGCTTAAGCCATGTCCACACCCTTATGTTTATTTGATGATAATATTCGAGCAGGTCCAATTTTAGGGGCAGCAGTGAATTCGGGGCTCAGTTTGGTACACTAAATGTGTGGCAGCCTCTGAGAGACTGGAAGTTCACATCTATGTTGGCCTACTGTGTGTTGACATAGTTGCTTCCATAAAGAATTTATAGTGTCACAACAAAACCATTAGATTAGTACGTATGTGGCACATGAATGTTTCTGATGACTCAGTGGCCATGTAATGCAGTTCAAGGTGATCAAAATTTACTTATTAGCTTCCAGGCTTGCAAATGGAGGGACTTCACAGAGAGTTTGAACATACCATATTATACAGGGAAGGAGGAGGTAGGACAGAGGAGTGGGAGTAGCTGGGAGCCTCACCATGGAGCTCAAATTCATTGCCAGGAGCCTGGGTAATGGTTTCTGAGTTTCTTTACACTGGTGCAGATTAGAGATAATTGATTGGAGATGTGTGCTGCTTGTGGAGAACTGCAGCTACACTTAGTGTTGCTGACACACACTTCAGTTTATAGCAACTGCAATTCCTAAAGTAGCCCAATGCAAAATGTGCCACCATGTATTATAAGCCTCATATTGCCATATTCTCACTTACTGTACAACTCTGCACAGCAATTACTGTGTAGTTGAATTTACAAATCATTACAGTGCTTAGCCATTGCCAGTACAAAGTAGTTACTTTCTCTGTGCAATTAAAGCTTCATTTTCATGCCATCTGAAACTTTCGGGCATCAGGTAACACGTTATTTTATAAGGAAAAAAATACCCATTTATTTAAATTGTAAAGGCTGTGTATTTCCAGAGTGGCTGCCTTTGCTCTTCAGGTTTCACAGCAATTACACTGGAAGGTATTTCTGGAAAACTGGGCTCTTATTTCTGAAAAAATAAGTTATCAGCAATTGCTTCCTCTGCTTGCATAATTGCTTGAATAATTGTACTCCACAAAATGAAGGAAATTACCCTTTAATGCTGCCTAATAATTCTGATCGTTTGTTAATTTACAAAGAGCACAGGGGCTCTAAAAGTTGTATAACTGGGATATTAAGGCGATAATCCAGAGCACATTTCTTCTGCAGTCAGTATGAAAGGTGTTTACACACCAGTGAGACAAAGTGGATTTATAGTTAATTTTGCCTTTAAGTGAAAGAAGTGATCACAAGCATGCACAAGGCTGTTGATCAGAGTCAATTGGAAGAGCTTTCTGTGTGGATAAAATCTATGTCCTTTTAGCAGGCCATTTAAATACTTTGATGATGAAGCAGTTGCATTTGTGCAGGGTTGCATGTGGTTTTCCAGCATCCCATTACAGCTGATGATTCCCCTGCCATGTGTGGACTCTCTCGTATAAGTGGCAGTATTTTTGCTAGGTATATTGGTATCTCCCTTGGTATATATTGGTATCTCCCTATTGGTATATATTGGTATTTCCCTTGGGGGGGAAAAAAGCGAGACAAGTTTTGCAGAACTGACCTTTAGGTGCCTATTGTAAATCCATACACACATAACAACAGAGCTAGAGAGAGTTGTCTGGGCAAAATGACAGTGACAGGAATACTCTCCTGTGACTAGTAGGTTTCCAGTAGAATTGCCAAATGGTTTTTCTCTTTAAAATCATTTCTTATTTCACGTAAGAAATAGTTTTATACGTAATACTGTCTACATTCTGTATGTTACAGAAGTTTTGGTGCATAAAGGACTTGCATTCTTTGTGGTACAGCATAGTTTGTAGGTTCTTACATGAATCATTAACTAAGAAGTTAAAGTTGCCTTTTATTGAGACCTGCACTACTGAGAGATGAGTGAGCTTCTCTAAAAGGAAGCTTTCTAAATATCCATTATTTTTGTCTAATAGGAATGGTTTTACTCTTCCGAGTTGAGCGCGCTTTTCCTGCCCACGTGTAAAAGTCTGCAACGGGAGCTGTGAACTCCTTTATTTCTCCATGAAATTTCTACCTTCCTGACTTTTTTAGCTCCCGGTACACGCACTGAGAGCAGTCTGTGTGCAGCCTTGGGCTTCGGAGACTAACAACATTGAA
Organism: Agapornis roseicollis; assembly: GCA_002631895.1. NCBI lineage: Eukaryota > Metazoa > Chordata > Aves > Psittaciformes > Psittacidae > Agapornis > Agapornis roseicollis. Next base: position 107,913 of record NDXB01021359.1, read on the forward strand.
ATCAGTTTTATACAAATAGTTTTGGTCAGAGCCAGCTCAGTCTTGCTGAATCAAGTCCAAGGATTGTAAAAGGTGTTTAATTACTGAATGTCATTAATTAGCCCCAATATTTCTGTCAAAAATACCCCATACCCCTTTTCGAAGTACCTTACACTCTATTTTTGTAGTTAAAGGAAAACTTAAGTTGCTGTGCTTGTTCTCTCTTTTCATTGCTCTTTCCCTGTGCCTTAATTGGGTGTTCATCTGGCAGCTCCTACCAGGGTTTGAATTTTTCCTGTGGTTTCTTCTTTCCCCCCAGCTGCTACTCTTTAATGCTGTTTGAAAGTTCCTTCTGCCTTTATCTTGTATTCTTTCCCAAAATATCATATCCTTATTTCTGTTTTGTTCACCTTATCATCCTTTTCATGCACATCTATTTCTCACCTGAGGTTCTTTTGTTTTCTAATTCCTCATGGTTCAGTTGCTTGTGCAGAGCTAAAGACTGCTGGGGCGAGAAAGGTGCATGTATGGTAAAAGAGACATCAGCAAAGACACATTGAATACTTGTGTTTGTGGACTTTGTAAACCAAGAACAAAATATGGTGCAAGCATTTGCCTGTTATTTTTTTGTACCAGTTTGTGAGACCCAGGATCCACAAATTAATTCATTCAGGCATTATAGCAATCTCTTCTTCTCCCCCTAGTTAACTCTATTTTTTGGCAAATATATCATTGAATAGGAGAGATTTAAACAAGACTTCTAAACCAAGCTGTGTTTGTCTGTTGTCTGTCTATGGACCTCTCCGCTTCTCTAAGCTTATGTCCTTTCCATCCTATTGGATATCCTTCAAGGACAAGACTAGTTTAGAAAGGTGCACAATATGGCAAGCCAGGTAAGAAGAAAGACTAGAGCTGAGCAGAATGGTGATCAAACATTTTGTCAGCATATTTTCTGATAGTGTATACATAAGCTTTCTGCTAGAAGTAGGGTGCCTTGATTAAAAAAAAGTCTATGCCTCCTACATCTTGGATGTTTTTGTTGGTTTCCATGGTACTTTGGTTTTACCCATTGCCCACGCTATACATCCTGGATCATATAGTAACTTCATTTAGCAGGAATCACACTCTACCCTCTTTTTGCAGGTAGAGGCAAGTGCTTGGTTGTGGTGAGTAAGTACAACCACAAACGTGCTGCCCATTAACGGTGGAGGTACAATAGCCCTTGGTCTTGGATTGTCATTCTCTTCACCAGCAGATGGAGACCCAGATCGCGAGACCCAGTTTTGCAGGCATAGTTAGTGGTTAACGTGTAATAATCAGTTGCAAGTGGAATTCAGTGAAATTTCCATGTTCTGGTACCTTTGAGGTCTGGTTCCAAATCTGTAGACATCTGGAGGCCTGTAATTCTCTCCTAGATTTTGGCTGAAAACTTTGACATCAGAAGCAAGGAAGAGGTAGGTTGCTGCAGCTCTTTAGCAACAAGGACCAAACAACCTGAATGTTTCAGTATCTCCATACAGAACTCTAACAAAATACAACATTTTATTAGCCTGGGCTAACATGGGTTTTGCAGAAACAAATGTAACAGTATAGGAAATACCGTCCTTTAGGATTTGATTTATACCATCCCAGATGCTTGAGCTTTCTTAAAGCATCTATGGTGCTTTCCTACAGGGCTGTTTGCTGTCAGCAAGATGTCTCTGCCAAGAGCTGAGTATGCAGGGCTTGAGCATTTATCCATACTGGCTGGCAAAGATGGAGGCTGGAAAGTGGATTCTTGCTTCACAAGTGCCTCGTAGAGGTCCTGCCCTCTTTCTGTCCATGGAATTCCTATTCATTGAGCAAATGGGGGTCACAAAAGACTGTACTACTTCTTTTCCTGCTGTAGAAGTAATACAATCCATGCAGATAAATTATTGGCAGTCTGTCCAAGACAAGTCTGTACATGACTGCTTAAAATCCACTTATCCAACTTTGCAAGTCTTCAGTGTTCTCTAGATCTTCCTGGTTATTTCAGAAAAAGAAATCACTACTATTTTGTGTCTTAATTCTTCTTGTTCTATATATCTGACTTTTGGGAAAATCAGACATCTTTTGCAGGAATTGTCGTAGTCTCTGGCCATGTTTTGTGGAACATTGTTCTTACTGATGGAAATTGTCAGACAGGTGGAAAAGATAGCTCTGAAAATGCCCAACACCCAGGCTGAGTCCTGTTAGGGACCTGAGGAGTGCAGTCTATCTTCAGGTGCTTCTTTGTCTAGCAGTCTGAAACTGGTGTCAGTCATAGTCATGACCTATTCATCAGTGACTGTTAGTGATAGGACAAGGGGTGATGGGTTCAAACTGAAACAGGGCAAGTTCAGGTTGGAGATAAGGCAGAAGCTGTTCCCTGGGAGGGTGCTGAGGCGCTGGCACAGGGTGCCCAGAGGAGCTGTGGCTGTCCCATCCCTGGCAGTGTTCAAGGCCAGGTTGGACACAGGGGCTTGGAGCAAGCTGCTCCAGTGGAAGGTGCCTCTGCTCATGGCAGGGGTTGGAACTGGGTAAGCTTTAAGGTCCCTTCCAACACAAACCAGGCTGGGATTGTATGTTCAGATAAAGTGTTATAAAATGGTCACTTAGAAGCTAATGCTGTTGAGCTTGAGCATGGCATGTGCAGCAGCAGTAGTCAGCATGGAAAACGCATGGGAGAGAAAAGTGATCAGATGCATTCAGTTAGTCTTCTCCTTTCTTTAGTGATACTGAAGTAAATTCTGGCAGTGCCACCTACTTGGAAGAAAAGACTTAATGATGCTACAAGGGGTTAAAGGTCATGTTTTCCAAAAGCATGACCATGCTTTAAACCAAGTTTCAATTGAGCTGCAACTTACCTTTCTGCATGCCTGTTTATAAGCACAGGTATGTCCAAAAATCTTAAACAAAAGTGTTTTGAATGTTTAAGTACAATATTTTTGAAGTTGTTTTAAAGCCTACTAAGCATTAGGCTATTTTGTATATACAACAGTATATAAAATGAGGAGCTAGATGTGCTAAGAGTGTAGTTAAACCTAGTCTGAGGAGTGCATTTTTAACAATTGAATGCTAATGGTCCAGTAAATGCTATAAATGCTGTGTACATGTGTAAACTGAGAACATTCCAGGCCTGTTTTCATATAACATATGTTTGAGAATCACTCTATTTTTTGTGGCTCTCTGTGGGAAGAATGGAGAAAGAACATCTGAAAATGCATCTTCCGAAAGTGACAGGCATTTTTTTATAGTTAAAGATTTTTATACTTAAAATGTGAAATACCCATTTCTGACAGAGCTAAATGACAAACATCCTGCAAGGGACCAGCTGTTATTTGCACTTTTAAGGCACAGCTTTAACCTCTCATAACCCCAGGCTCCATTCACAAGTTTTTGTACTCTGTGGCCTTCAACACTGTGGACATTGTCTGACTTTCTTGGCATGTCACTTAGGCATACACATGACATGAGAATTGTGACCAAACAGTGACGCTGAGGGCTTTGAAATCCTTTCCTGTACTTGACCATTACGTCTCCTTTTCCATTAATTTCTTTGGTAAGTATGCTTTCAGCTTTTAGGGTGGATTTTGTGTTAGTTTTGACTGAGCAATCTGGAAGGCTGCTTACATGGCACCTGTATTTACACACTGTCCATGCTCACAGCTACAAGTTTCAGCGCTGATCCAGCAAGATTTAAATGTTTGAATGATCCTGAATTTCTAATTCTTAGCATATGAAAGGAGAGAAAGGACAGTGATATATAATACAGGATCTGGAAAACAGCTGGAAAAGGTACAGCAGAAAGGTGTGTTTTCTAGGCCCGCAGACAGAGGATGTGTTGATGAGAGGGGTGGTTTTCAGACTTCTTGGATTATTGGGTCACCTTCACCTTCTACAGCCTGTGGTAAACCATTAGAAAGTAAGCTGGGAGCTAGTTAGCACAGCCCTATGAATCTCTGTTGGATGATCCTGGTGTGGGGCAGCAGGGTAGGAGAGGGACTAGTGTTATTCCGCAGTCACTAGAGAGAGCATGATAAATGCACTTTGGCGGTCAGAGTTTGGTCAGAACCTAGTGACTTCGGAGGTGTAGTGGATTGGTGACTTTTGCTGAGCTAAATGCATGAAATGATTTTCAGTTTAAATGCTTTTAGTTTTAATCCACGCTCTCCCTCCTGGGATGTTGTCAGCTCTGCAGTTAATATCCCAGAATGTCAAACAACTGGTTAGCAATTTAAGTCCCTGTGATATCATCCAAGAAGCAGATTTTCTTTTTTTCCAGATAATTAAAGCATTTATATTTACATTTTGAGTATTCAATGCGCGGAATTGTTTTTTCTGTGATTTTAGTACTGTCAACAACATCTCACACCCTTATTCTGCCCTATGTGCATGTGTGTAGATCTGAATGCCAGTGCCACTGAATTCCAACTGCAATTCTTCTCTGGGAAAAAAGCTAACTGTGTGTGTAAAGGAAAGTCTCAGAGTGCCAGTGATCGGTGTGCTCTATCCAGAGTGTAACTTCATGCTTCTGCATATATAAGATCTGACTAAAACAAAATCCTGGTTTGGTATGTGCAGAAAATGTTCACTGTAAGAGGAAATGAAAATTATTTAGATTAAAGTCAAAACAACAATTTAACATCCCTTTGTGTACACAAACACTCTTCTCAAAGTCACAAATCATAGATGCTTGATGTTCAGAGTCGCTTTAAATGCTACTTACCTAAAGCCAGGAGATGAGAAACATGTGGCAGACCTTTTCTGCAGAAGTTCAGAGGGGGGGGGGGAGCAAGAGGATGTTTGCATCTGCAGGAGGAGGGCCTAAAAATACTCTAAAAGGCGACAGTTCACTTAAATCATTAATCCTGCACTGAGGACGTTTCCACATTTTAATGGACTGCAATTAAACCCAATATTTCTTAATACGAGTGTCAGGTGTTTTCGGCAGTGATGCAAATGACTGCTTAGTGCTATAATTCTGAAGGGGAAGGCATTTAGAGCAGGCTCATTTGAACAGCCAAATATAAACAAGAGCACATAATTCCATCTGCTTTTTGGCAATTTGTTGTTCCTTTTAGGTTCTCTTTCCCCGTTTGTCTTGTGGACACAGTTTGCAGGAAGTGTCAGCCAGTGTGATTGATAGCATGAGATTGGATGTACTGACTTCATGCTTTCATAAAGCGAGACAGCTGTTGGGAGAAACTTTCCTTCAGGAGCTGGAAAGGTTTAAATTTTCCATCTCTTTGACTATTTGGCCTGATGAAGGATTGGGTTTTACCAGACAAGTAAATAAAAAGATGGCTAAGATGTACTAGAAGGTCATTCAAATGATCTTTATATAGCAATTACTGGAGGAGGGTGCAGGAAAAGCCCTCTGCATTCTGAGTCTTAAGTGAGCCCTAAAAAATCATGCTTGTATTCTCTTAACGTTTTCAACCGCTCTGTAAACCAGACCATTTCTAGCTATGTGATTTTTCAGTGGGAGCTTGTCATGAGATGATTGGCAATGGAAGTGATTCAGCTGAGTTGCCTGGTTGCCTGCTGAGTTTCGGTGGCTGTGAGACATTGGCTCACTTCCAGGGTCATGGTACACCGGAGCACACCACTTTGCAGATCATTTTTTGCTGAAACGAGATATGCTGGTTTAATTGTAACTAATTTGGGTTTTCAATAAATGAGTTGTATGCAAATCGGTGTGCTTTTCTTCCAAGGCAGAAAGGAAAGAACCAGAAATGGACTGTTCATTTGTACCGTTATACCTCAGCCTGAAGNATCATTTTTTGCTGAAACAAGATATGCTGGTTTAATTGTAACTAATTTGGGTTTTCAATAAATGAGTTGTATGCAAATCGGTGTGCTTTTCTTCCAAGGCAGAAAGGAAAGAACCAGAAATGGACTGTTCATTTGTACCGTTATACCTCAGCCTGAAGGATGTTTTATTCTTGCAGATGTTCTGAGCCATCCTTTTGAAGATCAGGGTTTTTTGGAAAACGTGGTGCTGTCATTTGCGTTTGGACTTCCCCCTGTGCTGTTGGTTTGTTGGGGTGAATCGGGTTTTAGTTACTCATTTGAAGGACTGTGTTCTGGGCTCTACTAATTCTGAAAACTGTTGCCATATCTATGGTCATGTTGGAGATGGGCCAGAACCAAAACTCAGGAACTGAAACCCCCTTGACCCAAAAACTTTGGTCAAAGCTACATTTAGATGGTGGTTTGAGTCAGAGTCCACATTCCTCTCCAGTCTAGTTTCTTTATCAGCAGACATATCAATACAATATGTGGCAGTTGCTGCTCAAGAGCTGTTATCAAGGTCTTGCAGACTGGGTTTTGCTGGATTTCTTGACTTGTATGAAACCGTGCAGAAGAAGTGTCATAAATCACTAACAACTATCGTAATATGCTTGTCTTAAACCAGAAAACAATGTGTAGGTCTAATTGTCCAGGAACCTCAGGCAGCTGAACAGCCTTCTGCCAAGAAGCGTGTTGCTAAGATCCTGAATAGTCATGTTGGGAAGCTTTAATCTTGACCTCTTAAAAGTAAGGCTTGTCCCATGGAGCATTTTCAAGATACACCACAATGATAAGGATTGTGCTGGGTTAGATGGGGACTATATCCCTAGTCCTGGTATAAGCAGGAGAGGTTAAACAAGAAAGTACACAGCATTCCTGTGCTCACCTACAGTTCTCAGTGCTGCTGTGTACTTTGGGCTGGTCCATACCCCCAGCCACATAGAATCATAGAATCATGAAGTTTAAGTTCAAGGCAAAATGCTTGGGGAATAGGAAAATGAGTTTATAGAAGTGGTCATGATTGTAAGAAAATTCGATATTACAGCAAATCCTAACAAAAACCCTCAAAAAACTTTAGAAATGCTTTAGGAACCAGATTGAAATAGCAGCAGTTACTTTGGGCAGCCAAAGGGTGACATTAGCTGCTGTGTGGATGTGTTTTGCAATGCTCTGGGGTAACAGGATACCAAGGAACTATGTGGGTCACTTCATTTAGATCCCGTAAACATTTCCGTAATCAGGAATCATCTGCACAGTTTCTTAACTCTGTACGGATTGCTGTAACAATCTAATCACTTACATAAATACACAGTTTCAACACCACTAATTAGGATTCTGTAGAGCTGGAGAAAAGCCAGTTCAGATTCTACATGTACAATCAATTTATTGTTAAACATTTAAAAAGCTATTTATTTATAGCTAAATGAGATTCTTTTTTTTCTTCTTTCTTTCCTTATATGCTTATAAATGAATCCCTACTATCTTTTCCTGCAGGGTGCTGCATTCACCCTTCCAGCGTGTTTCATCAGAGAGGAATCCAATGTTTTGCACTACTTTGGTAGTTGTGGCTGCACTATGATAAGTAAGGTTCTGGAAGGTTGCTACTTATTTTTGAACCATTGCTCCACTAAGTTCTCAAAACTCAGAGCTATCAAAGAGCTGCTCTACTGTTGTTAGCAATGCGTTTATAGCATTAGTGCCTTAAAGTCCCAGCTGAGATGAGGCCCTATAGCCCTAGACATTGTACAGACATAGAGTAAGAAGCAATCCTCACTCGAAGAAATCCATAATCCAGCTAGCAAGAGCAGGCAGAAGTAAGATGTATAAAAGGATAACTAAACAGCAGTGGTAGAATAACAAAATCATCTTTTAATACTCTTGGCCATAACTATTGGAATGTGCTACCTCTGGAGAAGTTATTTCCATTCATTTTGCTGCCTCCAAAGAGTATTTTATTTAAAGTGTAAATAATTAAACATACTTTACATTAGAAGCAGAAATGCCAGTAAGTTACAGAGCATACCAAAACCAATTATACATCTGTAGAACTTGGTGTGTGTTTCCTAATGATCATTCGATGTTGTACTTCATACACTTCATCTGAGAGATCTGTGAAAGTTAAAATTGTGGAATATACCTCAGCCTTTATACTGCCTTGCCATGCTATGGAAGGCTTGTAGAGGATGAACGTTTAATTGTTTAGAGTGATAATCATTGAAACTAAGATACTTACCAATACAGCCATGTGAATGAAAATGTTTGTTGATCCATGTGGAGAGACATTGCAGTGCTCAGGTCATGGAAGGAGTTCCCTTCCATGGAAAAGTTGTCCAGCATTTTAACGCCTCTTGAGTGTTGGGGTTTTTCTTGGTTCCCCAGCAGGGTAGCTACCTCCTGTGCAGCCCTTAGGGAAGCTTTGGTAGCAGCCACATCTTCCTTGTTCTGGCAAAGCCATAATTCCATACGTTCTGGAAGACAATACTTATCTCTCCCAATGGGTTCTGCTTATTATTATGCTGGAACCAATGAAGAGGTATCAAACTGTTGTTTGAAATTACCCAGGTGACACTGGTCTGTATCTTCATTCTGCAGAAATGAAACAAAGTCTTAGTCAAGTCTGTAGGTCTCTAAATTAAAAGGAGGAGGAGCCAACGTAAGATTAACTGATCACTGTTACTGTACCATGCGTATAGCAAGTAGATGTAGTTAAGGATATGTTTGCTCTATGAAATGTGCAAGTATGGGCTTGATGTATCCCTGTTTTGAATTTGTTGAGAACTTACTGAAACTCTGGTACGAGCTCTTGAGCTCTCATTGCACCAATGGAAACAAATCTGGACTAAAAAGAGGATGTTTGCTGAATATTTGTTCAGAGTTGAGAATATAATGAAAGAGATGATGGTTCTGTTGCAACTCAAGATACAACTGGTGGTTACTCTTCATAGAGTGAATTTTGGAAATGCTGACTTAGAGGTGATAAAATATTGTGGTTTATACTTGAAAGTAATTAGAGGTCTATAATAATCAAAAGTTCAAATAGGAAGAGTGTAGGTTTAGGTTAGACATTAGTCAGAAGCTCTTCCCTGTGAGGGTGCTGAGGCGCTGGCCCAGGGTTATGGCCCAGAGAAGCTGTGGCTGCCCCATCCCTGGCAGTGCTCAAGGCCAGGTTGGACACAGGGGCTTGGAGCAAGCTGCTCCAGTGGAAGGGGTCCCTGCCCTTGGCAGGGGTTGGAACTGGATGGGCTTTAAGGTCCCTTCCAACACAAACCATTCCACGATTATATAAAGATCAAACACAAATTTGACTGAAATTATTTCGGGTTAAAGCAACTGTCATTTATCACTATTGAGCAGTATCCTAGCATTGCAGAAAATGCTCAAATGTATCAATTTTGTGATGTATTTACAGCCTGCTTTCCACAGGAGAAAATATTTTCTTGTATTCTTTATCACAGTATTTAGTTATATTGTTAATTACCCAGCTGATTGTAAACTTGTTTTCTATCCATGAGGATTGTTCAATAAGGTTGTCCAAAAATGCTGGGTTTTTCAACTCAAGCAGCATACAACACAGAAAAATCTTCACGAACCTCCACTATGCCTTGACCCTCTTAGATTGGGAAGGTTAGGAAACATATTTTAAATTGATAGCATACTTAAATAGATTGTGAGCCTTACTGTTACAGTGTTAGCATTAGGCAGAGAAAACTGTGGGTGTCTAAACTAGTTAATTCTATGAAAAGAACTAAAGAATTTTCTTCATGCAGAAGATTTTGCCTCCTATCTCTGCTAAAACCTTTGTAGGCAGCTATGTAGCAGAATATATGGCTTACCAGCAAACTCCACCTCATTAGTGTTTGCAGGAGTATTTTATTTAGACTTACTGAAGATCATAGAATCATAGAATAGTCAGGGTTGGAAAGGATCTTAAGATCATCCAGTTCCAACCCCCCTGCCATGAGCAGGGACACCTCTCTCCCCATTGTTTTAAGCACAGTTTGACTGAAACACTGGATTCAGTCAAAGCTTCTCTTTACTTCAGTCACAACTTTATCTGTGCAACAGCTTCCAGATCAGTTGAGTCCTACATTGAATTCCACTTCCTACTAAGCAGCAGGTTTTTATATTAAATTTTCTTTAATTCTGAGCATTTAGGGAGACCAAGTGGTAAAACAAGAGTAATCACAAAGAACTTTGCAAGACGAGCCAAAAAATGGGTGCAGGTGTCTCAAAACGGTATCTGAGAGAGAAGGAATTGAGCTGGTCTGTAGTGATAGTGCTGCTTTCACATCAGGGTTTTTGGAAGGCTTTGGGCACTTCCCCAGGAAATCACTGAAGATGAACAGAAAAGGAACCCTACAAACCTATTGCTTGAAGCCCAGGATTCATTTTTACAGTGCTTGCAAGCTTTCAGTGTATCCAGGTTTCTACCTGCTGGAGCAGCAAAAAGCTTAGTCCTTTCTCGCTCTCATGATTGCCCTGTCAATCGATGAATGTGCAACAAAATAAATAGCATTTGGTCTTTTTCTTGTATCTTTGTAGAGCATTTACTGACCCCAGCTGGAGCCTGCACTAACTTTTGGCTGCAAAGAAATAGTAAAATTTGATAGCAATTCCTTGTCATGAGAAGAAGAAGATGGAGAACAGGGTTTGTGGTGCTCTGCAACCTTTTCACTGGAACCAGACTAGTTGCGTAACAGTCACAGATTTCAGAAGCTCACAAGTGTTACTTCCTTGTGTTGAGATAGTCAAGTAAAGGGAATCCAACACAGCACTGAAACACAGCATTCATTAAAAATCTTTGCAAATTCTACTAACAAAGCCCCAATCCCATATTCATACTGGCTTAACACTCCGGAGTCATTAGTTGCCATTGACACATTCAGAGTTGTGTAAGAATAAGTAAGCTGTGTAGAGAATTAACCAGGATCATGTTTTTCCTTACAAACTCAGTTCCTCCACTTTCTTTGGAACTCCAGATATCTTTCCCTCATGTGCATTCATTATTTTTCATTTATAGCTTGACAGGATGCTCAGGCAAAAATGAACAGCAAGGAAAGCAATGAAATCAGATACACTGCACCTTTTGTGTGACTAAACAAACTACTGAAAGCTCAGTAACATAAGAGGTTTGGTTTTTTTTTCCCTTTTTCCTAAGTCAATACCACAGAACTAATCTTTATTTCCAATAATGCTGCCCTACTTCACCTTCTGAAGGGTCACCCAGGCCGGTTTTGGCTGTAAAATTACTTTTCTATAACAAAAATATAGTTTAGATTTTTAAGGTGAGTGAATGCTGCTTAAAGCAGAACTTCTCATACAACACTACAGGCTGCTGGGGCTCAGGGTAGGTCCCAGAATCCCATGGGGATTGAATCATGCAGCTCTTCTTAGGGCCATGCAAAGGTGTGAGTGCAACTGTGCCACAAGCATTTTATATCTATTCAGACTGTTGTGAGGTTTTTATTACAGTCTTAAATCAGTATAAACTGATTGCTATCCCCATAAGTAACTCTGACGTATAATTTAATATATGAATTGAGACACAGAATGTAAAGAACAGGTGATAAAATATTATGCCAACAGTGAGAACATTAAATGCTGACGTTCAGAACAGCTGGCTTAGCCCTTTTTCTCAGCTGGAATAAATAGTAATATTAAGGGATTAGCATAGCCAACAACAAGTGTTGAATGACTTGATTTCATTCCAGACAATATGAATATTTAGGAACCAGCATTTTGAGCATTGTACAGCAAAAGTATTAGCTTCTTCTGAATCTATATTTGTTAACATTGTCTAGATATGGAAATATTAATCATGCTTATGTCAAATTGGCATTTGAGGCTTTTATGAGGCTTTTCTTTTTTAATAAATGTTTTTGTATGCCATTATTAAAAGAGTGTATCCTGGTATTTTTCTTAGACAATTTGCAGTTTTCATTAGTTTATCATTATTAAATTAGAATAGAAATGGAGGAGGAGTAGTTATTCATTAGGAAGCACCAGGATCAGACAAGAAGTACAGGTGAATCCAATCTTTTATAACAAATGATATATATGTTATATATAATATACATTTGAGATCTCCAAATAGATTTCAGAGTAGTAAAACTTAAGAAAGCAGATGCGTAAAATCAGGAAGTTTTATGGTGGTGCCATTTCTAAAATGAGAACCTATGGAGCAGCAGGGAGGTTGGACAATTAAACCCTGAATATCAAATACACAGTATTTGATATCATACTTGAAAAGAGTGTCAGTGTAGGATTTCAGGCTGAGGATTTTCCTCACAGCTCTTTCTAGAGCTTTCTACAGTATAGCTGACATAAGGGATCAGCCTTTTCCATGGATGTCCACGTGGAAGAGTGTGGCTCTGTGGGGTCATCTGAAGAGAGATGTAAATGGAAGATGGTTGGAAGGGGTAGTGAGGCATTTTTCAGTTTTGACTTGGAGTTTGCTAAGATGATTTTGGGAATTAAAATTGCATTAAGGGTTTTAACAGATCTGGGTTTGATTTCTCACCGAAGTGATGACATTGCAGGGAACTCTTGCAGTGTGCATTTGTAAAGCAGCAGATAGATTCTAATGACTATAATGCTTTTTTAGTAACAAATCTTGGGAATTACAGTAAGAGAATGAGGGGTATTGTTTGATATTTTTGGCCAGTTGCACAGGTTTTGTGCTTTGATTTTCTTTCCTAAAGTGTTTCCAGAGTTAAATTTTGATGCTACCTTCATTGTTAGTCTCTGAGTAGATCAGCCAGCTCTTCATTCATTTTCAAATGAATGACTCTGAGGTTAAATGAAGATATTCCACTTGTTGAAACATACTTTTGTTTTTTCGTTCTTGAAGTTTTAAGCAGGGGCCTTCATGCATCCAGACTCTGGACTGAGTATATTTTCTGTGACAGCAGTTCAACACTTAATGGGTTTCAGAGCAGCCCTGTGGAGAAGGACTTGGGGGTGGTGGTCGATGAGAACATGAACATGAGCC
>NDXB01021360.1:0-14042 GCA_002631895.1 Agapornis roseicollis
CTCCTCTGCCCTCGCTCCAACAGCTCCAGGTCCCTCTGGTGCTGCTGCCCCAGAGCTGGATCACGGCTGCAGGGGGTGTCCCCAGGGCACAGCAGAGGGGCAGGATCCCCTCCCTGAGCTGCTGCTCCCACTCTGGGGGTGCACCCAGTGGGAGCTCTGCAGCTGATCTGCACTGTGGTGCTCCCTGGGCCCTGAAGCAGCCCAGTCCCTGTGCCCAGGCAGGGGCAGAGCCAACTCGGATCCTTTCTCCTGTACAGAAAATCTCCCTGCATGCGGCCGTGAGCCTGCACGGCCAAACCCTTCACAACCTCCCACCGAGCTTTGGGACCGAGGAGCAGGCCCTGCTGGTAGCAGGGAGCCTCTGATGACGGTGAAGAGCCCGTGTTCTCTGCAGAGCTCAGGAATTCCACAGCAATAACCCTTGCTCTTTCTAAGCACTTCTTTTACCTAAAACCACATGAAGGGATTGTGTTGCACTTGACAGAAGGGGCTTTGCCATGAAGCCCGCAGCAATGCACGCGTTAGCAGTACTGTGACCGAGCCTGTAACATTTCTGCACATGCCAATGTCATGGAAGAATTAAATGAAGGTTATTAAAGAGTTGTTTCCTCATTGCCTCCACCATACCCAGCCCGACCTCCCTCAGCCCTGTGCTCTCCTCTCTCCAGCATTCTGCCAAGTCCCTTTGGATGCACAGAGCACCCAGGCTACAGCCAGGCTCTCATCCTCCCGTGCCCCCAGCTCCCTCATGTGCACGACCTGCACACCAGGCAGGAGCTGGACAGACCCCAGTCGCCTCCTTTGAGTAGCCCACAAGGAGCTCTGCCTTCACACCATGCCTTGCTCACGGGAAGCCTGACCAGCTCTCCTGCTGCTGCAAGGGCAGCCACATGTTTGCTCCTCAAGAGCCCCAAGGAGCAGCAGCAGGAGCCTGTGAAAGCTGCTCCAAGGCCAAACCACGCTGAATTCCTCCTTCCCCTCTTCCTGGGAGCTACTGGAGCTGAGGGCCAAGCTCACCAGGAGCCCACATGCAGCATCCCAGCCACACAGCTCTTGGCAGAGCCATGCTCACAGCTGTGTTGCATCCCCTCAAGCACAGGCTCAGCAGGCACAGAGCATCACACACAGCCCTGCCATCCCCTGTGCTCCCCAAGACAACCTCCAACCCAAGAGCCAACTGCTCGCCTCTCTGGCCACTTCCTCTGCTCTCAGCCTTGACCTTGCAGCTCATGGCCCTGCTGCAGAGGCTGAGCTCCACACGAGCAGCGCTCAGCACCCTGGCACGTGCCAGGCTGTCCATAGGGACAATCCCCCATACACCTGGCAGCATCTCAAGAAGGCTCCAGCAGACCCTGTTGGCTCACAGCATCAAGCCCTTCCCTCCCAGCAAGCAGGCTGGGGATGCACAAGCAGTTGGAAATGGCCGTTCCATACAATGGCATGCTCAGCAAATCAGTGCTTAATGAGTGGAGGAGGATGCAGGGCCATTGATGCTCACAGTCCCTGCCTTCCCACACAAACGTTGTGCACACAGAGACCCGGTGCAACATCTGCCTGCTGCCTGGACCCACTCATTCCATTCCTGGTTGCTTTCCCCCCACTGAGCCTGTTCAGCTGGCTCCATCTCCACCCACAAGCTTGTCTGGCTTCTCTCTTCCCCTCACCCTGCAGGAGGGGAGCAAGCGAGCAGCTGGGGAGGTACAACTTGATGGTTGGCCGGGGTCAACCCATCACACCCATGAGCGTGCAGGGAATATTCCCACTTTCCACACAAATCGATTCCCTCCTTACTACTGCTTATATCTGAGGTGTAGATGGGGCCCCACTTGTACTACTTCCACCTTCTGGAACAAGCATGGAGCAGGCTGCAGGCTTCTTCCTCCCTATCATCTCCTATAAAGGGGCCTCTTTGAACATCTACCAACAAGGGCCACACATCATCTGTGCACATCTCCCCCAGAAGCAGTCCAGCTGTGAGGCTCCAGGATGCAGGTCACTGGTCCAACCACCACTCCTTTCCTCAGGCACTCAGCTGCCTGGCTGGTGCTCCTAGCTCTGGGATACTTGGGCTGCACAACACTGTAGTCATGAGGCCCTTCATGCTCATCATTTGCTCCACTATGCATCAGTCATTCATTAGGTGCCTGTTTTCCTACGCTACACTATGGGATTTCTGCTCTAAAACACTCACTCTCTGCACTGTGAACCCATGGATGCCCACCCTTGCTTGCTCTATAACAGGCACTTGCCTCTTATACAGTAATCTCCATCATTCAAGTGTTTAGCTCCATCATACACCTTCCTTCTTCACCCACCACCATGTTTGGTGTGTCATCTGCTCCTACACTTGGCCTATCTGACACTCTTCACTCCAGGGACCACCTTTTTCTTCCCTTCCTGCCTCTCTAAAGCCACTGGAGTCTTTCCCACTGAGATGCCTGTTAGCAAGGAACAGATGGCTGATTGAGTCTACTGGGGTCTCCAAAGATGGATCTCCAAAGCAACACCTTTCACCACAACCCTATGCATGTACCAGGCATCCGTGTGGCAACAGAAACCTTGCAGATGTATTTAAACCACAGAAACTAAAGAACAGAGATCAGCAATGGAGTTCTGCAGGGGTCAGAGATGTTGAATGTAACCATACATGGGACAGCAAAAACCACAATGACAAATTCTATTGGCAAAGCAGCTATTCATGGCTGGTACAGCAAAGAGAACTGCAGAACTCAATGCAAGACTCAAGGACATGGACAAGAGAGGGCAGTGAAAGGCATCCACACAACACGGGACAGAATATGCTGGCAAACACACTACAAAGGTCTGTAAAAACCATGACAGCAAAGACTCACATCCTCTCCTACAATCAGAACCAAAGGAGCATCAAATGAAGGCAGCAAGAGGCACATTTCAATAACAAATTAATGCAAATGAGAAAGATACCCCCCCGCATATAGAAATAGACCTTTTTTTGCTTCAACAAGTTATTATTCAACATGATTCTGTTTTAAAAAAGTACACCTACCTCCTCCCCTCCAAAAACCCACCCCACAGCCAAACCTCAACATTGCACAACTGGCAAAGGCCTTATAAAGGCTTACAATAGGAAGAGTAAGAAACATGTCCCTCCTCATTGTCAGCAGGGGGTTCTCCTGCTGCCACCTTCACATCTGGAAGAGGGTTGGGTAGGAACATCACCTGTACTATCTACCTGGAATTCCCAACTCATTTAAATAGCATTTATTAAACACTGACTACTGACCTCTCGTGACCATTGACAGGTCTCAGGGATCTATAAAAGTTGGCATGCACATTAGGAAAACAAAGGAATTATCGACAGTTGGGGTTTGCCATGGACACTGAGTTTCTAAAAGACAGGCCATGGGATTCCAAAGTGGGAATATTTATTCACTAGGACTAATAGAGAAACCCCTCCATTCAAAATATAGAGAATGCACTAACAAAAAATGCCCATCTTCTGCATCCTTTGATACATGGGCTGGTCCAGAAGCAGAATTTGATGGTCCAAGTCTTTTCTTCCTGGTATTTAAGAAACCCGTTGGGTTTTTTTACGTGCACATCCTATGTATTTTATCCTGTGTGTATTTTGTTCACGTCTTCCATCTGGCAGAAACGTTCCTTGTTTCTGGAAGGCTTCCTTCTTAAAGTCACTGCAATGCGGATGAGCAGGGGCCTGCTGACGAGCTGCAGTTCAGCTCTGCTGCATCTTCCTGCGCATCTCCTCCAGCGCCGCTTCCCGTGCCCGTAACTGCTGTTTGAGTCGTTCGATTCTTTCATCCCGGATGGTTTCATCCAAGTCTGGAGGAGGCAAAGGGAAAGCATCATTTCTGAAAGACCCTTCCAGAACTGAAGGGGCCTCTTCAGCAGACACTAAAACTGGGATACTTGGGTATGGAACGTCACTATATTGAGAGTCCAGGTCTTGCTCAGAGTCCCTCCCCAGAGATGACACAGCGAAGCCTGTGGAGATACTTTGCTGTGGTAAGACCAGGAGAGGTGAAGGACTTCTGCTATGGACACTGGAACTGGAGCTGGTGCTCTCTGAGCTTGGACCTGTGCTTGATTTGACTGAAGTTCTCCTTCTCTTTCCAGTGTCTGATGCCGCTGAGGATTTTACCTTTCTTTTCTTAGTCAGATTCTCTTCTGGATCGACAGTTTTCTGCAGGGCCAAGAAAACACACTGCTGTTACAATGTGGAATGATGCTCAGTTTAAGTAAGCACAAATCACAAGCTATTTGTTGCAAGCTCCTTAGAATTTCTATATGGAAGATGTTTCTTTAGCAATCTGAGCAAACACACCTCTGTGCTCAGTATCTTTCTAACAAAGATTCCCAGTTAACAGTTCCAGAACACTGAATTCCTTCCTTAGTGCACTTCTGCCTCTCCTGTGCACACCTGTCATCTCCTGCTGTGGCTTATACTTAACTGCAGTGTGAGACAAAAACTGTGGGAACACTGTGGCTGAAGAGAGCTACTTTGGATGGATAAAATCATTTTCCTGCATTAAGATGGAAGTTCCTTCATTGAGGGAATGTTTCCAGAAGCACCCAAACAAGTTCTTGGCCAATATAAAAGGACCACATTTATAAAGACGTTTGTAACTCTGAAGATTAGAGAGGTACAACAAAACCACACACGTGGACACCCTGCTTGGGAAGTCAACCTCCCCTCGTCATGTGAGCGACTGAAGCGCCTTAATGACACTTGACTGATCTCAAACTCAACTGTAAAGCCTCACAAGAAATTATTCTTCTATTATTCTGCTTATACCCACTGGATAAACATAATTGTTTGCAGAAGGTTACATATAAATTAGGATAAAGAGGCCTGGTTTCTGGTTCCTGCCACCACCAGAGGGTCCAGTCTTCAAAGCGTTTGTCCTTCAGATTGCCTCCCATGAAACCAGAAAAGAGGAGAAGGATTCTGGGACTACTCAAGTCCCCCCAACTCCTTTCTGGCCCACAGACAAGATGTAAGAGCGATTCTGACAGCAACCATAATTACTGACTTGCCCTGATGGATCTAGAAGGGTCCAAGCCAACACCCAGCTCTGTACTGAATACACACAGGGAGCTTTCGGAAGGTGTTGCTGTACACATTTTAGCACCGTAAGATTTGAAGGTACCTTTTCCTCATTCACACATTCCTGGTGTTGATTTGTTGTTTCCACATCTACCGATGCTGAATCAATAGAATCACTTTTCCTTTTCAAGCTGTTACTGGAGCAAACCCTTTCTTCTAGTTCCTCACAGGAGCTCCTTAATGGTATTCTCTTAAGGTAAACTCTCTCCTCCTTAGAGAGTCCAAATTTTTTCCTTAACTCCAAGTATTGTTTCCAATGTGGCTTTTCTTGCTGTTTGATTTGAATAAGCTTTCTTGGTGAATCCATCTTTCCACATTGGATCTGAAATACAGAAACAGTGAGAGACCCATCAATCTCTCAATCTCTCTCCCCACACACATGTAAGCTAGAAGCTTGTTAGTTACTAGGAAGACAGCTGACTATTTGTGTTGTCTGCCATACTCAACACAGGTCAATCCAGCTTTTAGGAATGACATACATATGTACACAGGCCTAACACTCTTGTTACTTAAAACCCCAAGTACACTGTGGAGCATTCAGAAAATGCAGAGCCCAACCAGCAAACACAGAAGTAAAGGAAGCAACAAGGAAATCACCTGTTCTAAAACCTCTAAGTAACAAAGGAAGATGATGAAAGGTCAGACAAATGTTTTCACAGGCCCACATTTAGGCTGCTGAGTGCATCTCATACTTGTGTTGTGGTTGGCAGTGCTAACCAAGCACCATTAGCCATGTGTGGTATCTAACCTCCTTGTAACCTGAGCTGTGTCTGAACTTCAAGGTCAACCTCACATCAGTATGTTGGGCAATCCATGGGCTTGCAAATTCAGACTAAAAGCAGCAAACACTTGATGTGTTTCTGAGGTTAAAGCAACCCTTGGCACGCCACAGCACTAAAGGAAACCAAACAAAGGCTATGCAACCAGTTTTCAGGTGAGGAAGGATCGCCAAAGAGTCCCTGCAATCTGTTCCCATGATTAAACTTGGCATTTTGCTGGCATTGCTCTTCTACCTGCTCAACACAAGCTTCAGAATGATTCCTTTCATCTGAAGGCAAATCCATCCTGGCCTCTTGAGCAACTGAAACTTTGACCTCCAATCCTCATGGGTAGAGGCTGGGGCGTTTGAGGCTAAGGACTTATTTGATGTTATGGCTTTAACAGAACATGTAGGTCCAGCCTGAAGGTGGGAAGCCATTAAAGATCACAAGAGTTTCTTCTGCCTGACATGAAACCATGAGTCACAGAAAATAGATCCCTCCTCGCCATGGCATGAAAGGAAGGCAGCACAGCTCCTGCTTTTGCTGAGCTAGTGGAGATTGGAGCCTGACCTAGTGCAGCACCAGAGCTTGTCTCTGGGAGACAAACACTGCTCGACCACCTTGGTTTCCACTTGTGTAGCTGCAAACTTCTCTACCTCATATCACATCTACAACAGTCAACAGCTGGGCTTCATGAATGCGGTACCAACCATAAAGCAGATATCAAAGCATTTCAGATATGAAAGCAGATTGCCACAACCAGCCAACAACTCTCCTAGGGTTTCAGTTGTTTCTGACAATTTATCTTGTGAGAAAATACAAAGGCATCTTCTCCCTCCTCCTTCCTTTTCTCTATGCGTTTTCTCACTTGCATAGTACACTGAAAAGAACAACCACTTCTTGACCAGAAACACACTTTAGACGAGCATATCCAGTGGCAAGACACCTGGTTACAAGAAACAGTGACCTTTTTAATAGCCATTTTATTCCAATAGAACCAGGACCATACAACAATTTAGCAGAGTGAGATGGGCATGTGTACTGGAGAGTTACCTTTTGACAGTCGTCACTGAAAGCACCCTCTCGCTTAGCCTGAAGCAAAGCAGCCCTTGCTGCTTTGGGGGAATGGGTCTTGTCTTTGCCATTGGGGCACATGTTTTCCTGTGCCCCATCTGCTGCCACTCCACTTGAAATGCTCGTGTTGAAGAGCAAACTCTTCCTGTGGTTTACAGTGGAATCCTGCTGGGTAGCACTTGCTGGCACCGGAGCTGCAGGTGCAGATTTCACATCATTTCTTAAGCCAGTTGGGGAAGCCTTTTTGGAGCCTGGAGATGAGTTTGGATCTTTCTGAGACAGCACCATCCCGCTGGGTTTGGCAAACACCAGATTCACTACTTCACTGGTTATTTTACTGACTGCAGTCGAATCAATGAGTGTGGCTGCCTCCTTTTTCCCTGAAACATCAGAAGAGGAAGATGCTTGGTTGTCAGCTGGGCCCGATAGAATATCAGAGCTTCTTTTGGTCAACAAATAGACTTTCCCATTGTACATGACCAGAGCATTATCTTTAATAGGTGGGATTTTTGTCTGGCTTCCACCAGGACCGCTCGAACAGAGTGATAAAATACTTGCAGAGTTCACCTCTGCATTCTTCATGTCTGACAAGGTCTTCAGGATCTTGGAAGCCACGTTATTGGATGACTTCACAGGAATCAGGCAAGGCATCGATGTCTGCAGGCCTTCTTGCACAACCCATTTCATGGGAGCCTGCTGGCACGGCTGCCCATCGGATGTCACTGTCCCAGGAGAAGGACCACTTCCCTTCTGTGGAGCTGTCATTAGCAACGTCTGGGAAACATCCAGGACAGCTTTGGGCCAAATGGCTCGTAAGCTCGTGAGGGCTGTTCTCACTGTTTTCACTGGCGACACGTAAATCACAGTTGGCATTTTGGCACTGTCACCCCCCCCTCCAGCCACGTTTGTCGCTGTCTCTGCAAGGATTTTTTGCTGTATTGCAGGTGGCAAGAAAGAAGCCGGGACAGATTTCACTTCAGCATCAGCTGGGATCTGGAGGTGGTGGCCAGAAAGCAGGCTTGAAGTCTTCATAGCAACTGGCAGTGTTTTTGTGTTGAGCACCATGTATGCCGTGCTACTCTGCCTGGATGAACTGGTGTTCTGTGAAGACAGTTTGTCCACTGAAACACAACTGCTCTGGCTGTTAGCACCTGAATTTGGGGTTAGGCTTTCTTTTTCAGAACCTGCCCTAAGACTTTCCTGTTTGTCTAATGTCCTTGCAAGAATAATCTTTCCAGGGTTAGGAGCCTGAAAAACAGGTATCTTATCAGATGAAGGCACAGCGGTATTGGAAAGCTGTGTCTTAAAAGTAAGATGGACTGGACTAGAAACACTCGCTTTAGAATTATTTGCCATGGTTGAAGGCTGAACTATTGGCACAAAGCTTCCAGAAGCTTTAGGAATTGGAAGTAATTTCAGAAGGTTTTTTCCATCTGGTCCCGTCGTCTGAACTACTCGGTACATGCAGCCTGCAATCTTAACAAAACAAAGACAAGAGACAAGAGACAAGAGAAAAGAAAGAGAGCGTAAGTGAACACAGCACAGATACCTTCATTCACGTGCATCAGTGCATTGTACACCCGGTGCTGCTGCGCCTCTGAAGCCGATGAACTACTGAACACTCCTGAGCTTCAGGGACTTCACTGGCAAATCAGACTGAGCTACTCAGTGTACATTCGGGGGCAGCATTCCAGAACACCACAGGCTAGCTGGAAAACAACCCTGACATCCCAGAGTAGCAAGAAATGGCATCCTTTGCAGGTAACATGTTAAAAGACCTAAAGAAACCCCTTACATTATCCTCCTCCTCTACTTATAGGCCCTTTTGTTTTGAGAAAGGAAAAAGCTCCCTCCAGATTTCACACAGAAGCTGTGGTTTTTGCTTTCCCATCTCCCTGTTCCTATTAATATCCCCGCTTAGTGCTACAAAGTCTGAATCTCACAGAAGCTTCAGGAAAAAGCAGCAGAATAGTTCTGTGGCAAGACAGAAGCAGAAATGCCTTCAGCCATACATCTAAACCAAGGGAATTAAGATGCAGAATACATTGACTTTGTGGAGTAAGCTGCAGGGCGACCACACGCCTGCATCTCACCTGCCTGCTCATTCTTTAGGCAGATCCAGACCATGAAGGTGGTGGTCTTCAAAGACAGCAACAAAATGCTATTGAGATACATGTATTTATAAGAACAGAAGTCTAAGTCTAGGAAGGGAAAGGCTTCAAAACTGAGGAGGAAGACATGGAAAAAGCACCAGTCATATCTGGAGAGTGTACTTTGCTAGGTGAAGACAGGAACTCCCAAGAGCAGACAGACAGAGAGAACCCTGTCAAAGCAGAAGTCAGTTGTGGTGCTTCAAATGTCAAGATTTTCCAAGTCCAAGACCCTGGACTTGAAATATATATTGCAAGATACTCTTGGGACTCGCAGAAGAACAATCTAATGCCCAAAGCACTGCAGAAGCAACCCAGCATGTTGAGACATGCATGAACAGCACAGTTTCCCCTCACTAGTAAAGAGGCCAAATGAACTGAAAGTATCTCAGTCTTGGTATCAGATCCAGAATGATAAAAAGGCAAAGCTGCCATCACCACTCTGCCCCATTGACTTTCTGCATGGATAAATGCATTGAGAACATGGACATGAGATTATTGCCTCGTACCAGTCCAGGTGACATCAATGTTTTGTGCTGTAGTTTCGAAACACTGGTATTTTTCCTGGCAGTGAAGCATTACAGTTTGGACTTCCAACCCAGCTTGAAACAGAGTGGCCTGGAGATCCCCATCATGTGTCCTGCTGATAGATCTCCTCACGAAGGCAGTGAAGACATTGCCTTTTCCCATCAAGTGAGAAGGATGGTGTTCACTTTCCGAGCTGGACAGTTCCCGCTACAACCTGAGGGGTCACGTTCCCCTTGGTGGCCAACACAAATGACCATGCTATTGTCTGTCTAAACCACAAAGGCTTTAGACATACAGAGCTTTCCTCGCTGTAACGTCACCATTAACTCCCACACCCCATGCTTTGGTTCAAGGCCTCATTTCTAGGCAGGCTGTGTGAAAAGGCAAATGTTGGTGCGATTGATCAGAGCAATGGGCAGCCATTTGCTTCCAAATAACCAACTGAAAACAAAAACGTGGCCAATACCCCCCCTGGTTCTAGTGGAAGCTGCCATCAGAAGTTCTAGTAGCAAAATGGAGTTGCATGTTTTGGCATCAGAAATGACAGTTGAGAAAAACTAACATGAAATCCTTTTGCTTCAACAAAGAGCAGCTACAAGTATTTGTATGCTAGAGCTTAAATACAGCAGAAAGGACTCACTTCAGATCTCTCAGCAGTACTGATAATGCTAAGTTAGGAAGCCCAGCACTGAGCTTCTGGACAGCTTCTTGCATTTGTATCTATTCTGTGCTTTGGATCATTCAGTTGAGCTTGATGACCTGAAAGGTCTTTTCCTACTTGGTTCAATGCTTCATTAATAACCCCATGATCTACAATGTCAACTTCTCTTCTACATGTAAGGATCAATATTCTGAAGGCAAACTGAGAAGGAAATTCTCAGCAAGTCCCACAGACGTGGAGCTGTTGAACCACAGCAGCTTAAACAGAGCAAACAGGCACTTACCTCTGCTCAAACTAACTAGCACTGCAAGGAGGCATCAAAGGGCAGAAGAAGCCTCCAAAGAGGCACATCCCTTCATCTGTCAAAGCAAGAGGATACCTCTAACTTTTGCCCAAGAGGAAGGAGAGTAGCTCAGAGAGAGAGGGAGGAAGCAAGAAAAACAGGGAGGAAGAGAAAGATGAGGCAGAGGACGCATTGGCATGAATGCTTTCTTCAGCAGCAACACCGATGGTCAGAGCTCAATTCCACTCTTCTTGGTTCTCCCTTGAGTCACTGTTCATCTCCATTCTGATGGGCTTACAAACTGGGTTTGACACTGTGCTACAAACAGGATCTTTTAAGTAGGCTGGGGAAGAGACCTCCTTGAAAGAATCCGGTTTGCCAGAGCTCCAGGTCATTCTGCTTCTCAGCATCCCAAGAGGACAACAGCAGCTTTTGATCTTCACACTTCATGCAAAAACAGCAAGAAACCCCCCCCAGTTGCAGTTTTCTGGACAATAACATCCTTTTACCTGAAACAAATACCTACAGCACTGCAGAATCACACAAATAAGCCAAAAGATAGACAAGAAGGAAGGAAAGGAAACGTTCAGAGACACTGAGAAGTTGTATTCACACGTATTCCCCCTTTGGAAGAGGAAGGCAAGATGTCAAAGTTTCTAGATGCTTTTTCTACTCCATGTATCAGTTGGAAACCCTCCATCGTCTATAGCTCACATTGGTAAAGACTCTTCCAGGTGATACAAAGAAATAACCAGGATTGGCATTTCATATTACCCAAATGAAAGCATTTTTCATACACTACTGAGTGGTGAAGAGGAGAGCTGGAAACTGCCTTGGTTCCCTCTGCAGGCTCCTGCTGCTTTGAAGAATCCGGTTTACGAATCCCTCAAGCACAGTGAAAAAGGTCTTTGCATCCCCTTTTGGAAGTGCCAGATAACTTAGTTTAAGAACTGGCCAATTAAAAGCAATAATGATGGGAATTCTGTCCATCAGGCCAAGTTGCATTTGAGGATTTCTCCCATAATTCTGAAGCAGTTTTTCTTCTCCTCTTCATCCTCCTTCATTTCCCTACCCCACAAATAGAAGCACCCTCAAATCTCATCTATTAACACTAATTCCATTGCAATACTTCAGCGTGGCCCAAGGTCTAAAGACAAAGCCTGAGGGAAACTGGCTCATGGAAGAAAAACCCAGTGGTGCAACTGGGAGAAACCCTACCCCATGGCACCACAGAAACCACCAACTTCAGGTTTTCCTCTTCCTGTCCCAAACCCATACATAACTCTGTGCCATTCAGGGTGGGAACTGTCAACGTCATGACCTTTTGCTTGACCAAAAAGGGTCAGTATTTCTTCAGGCATTATTGAAACCTTCCAAGTCAACACTGGACACAGCATTAAGCAGGATATGACAGCAGTGACAACGGAAAGAAATGGGAGTGTTTCTTTACTTAGTTCTATCAAGCTGGTAAGAATAAAGAGAACAGGCAACGTTTCCCTCAGCTCAACACAATTCCCATGAAGAAAACAGGACTTCTTCATTTGTTCCATCAGCCACCAACTGGATTGAGAGGCCTCATCCAAATGCATTTATTACTCTTCCTAAGGAGCTCAAAGGACACCACACTGAGTATGCCAAACATCACCTCCTGTCCCTGATAAGGAAAGGCAGGCAGGAGGTGCTCAAAGCTCTCTCTGTCAGTTCTAGGTTCAATTCCAAGTTGCCAAAAGAAGCATGCCCTTAGGCTGAACCAAGCTGGTTTTTAGCCTGCCTTTCCTTCCAACCATTGCTTTAGGGCCACCTTTCACCTCTTCTCAATGTGAATAAACCAAGCAGGAACCAGAAGCAATGACAGACCTCAACCACCCAACTTCACTGATTTTAATGGGTTTGGCTGATTCCAGAAAGCAGGAAAAGGACATTGATTCTACACTGGAAGCAGAAATCTGGGGACAAGGCCAAATTAACTGGTTGTGATGTGACTTTATTTTATGTAGCCACATCCCATCCATGCATTAGCTGAAGGTTGAATCAAAATAGGCTTTGTTATCATTACCTGCAAGAAATCCTGGCTGGAATTTAGGCCCAGGCCATTCCTAACGGCTCAGGGGGGGTTATTTAAATACTTATTTATAGTAATTTATAAATACTTATTTCAATACATTTCTATATGATTGTAATCCAAATAATGGCCAAAGAAGCCTTCTTTGACGCTCATTTTGTATGGAAACTCTTCCACCCATTAGGGAACATTCCAGAATATCCCAGGATGCACCAACCACTGGGAAACACTTCCTGTGCTTGGTCCTAAACCATGGCTCTCCCCATGGACAACCAGCTCCTCCAGCCAGGAAACCTTCAGCAAAGCCACAACCGCACCAAAGCCCCATCCCATGGGAACAGCAGCACCGGAGGAGCTCAGACCAAGCTCTCCACCTCAAGTGGACAACACCAAAGCCCCAGTCCCTGCTGAGCTCCCAACAGTGGGAATGCACACATGGGATAGGTTGGGCAAAGAGGAGATTCAGAGCAGCCCTGCAGAGAAGGCCTTGGGGATGGTGGTTGATGAGAACATGAACAAGAGCCAATTGCAGTGTGCGTTTGCAGCCCAGAAAGCACCCGTATCCTGGGCTGCATCCAAAGGAGCGTGAGCAGCAGGGCCAAGGAGGTGATCCTGCCCCTCTGCTCTGCTCTGGTGAGACCTCACCTGGCGCATTGGGTGCAGTTCTGGTGTCCTCAACATGAAAAGGACATGGAGCTGTTGGAACAAGCCCAAAGGAGGCCACAAGGATGAGCAGGGGCTGGAGCAGCTCCTGTATGGAAATAGGCTGGGAAAGTTGGGGCTGTTCAGCCTGGGGAAGAGAAGCTGCATGGAGACCTCAGAGCAGCTTCCAGAGTCTGAAGGGGGCCTATAGGGATGTTGGGGAGGTGCTCTTCATTAGGGACTGCAGTGACAGGACAAGGGGAAATGGGTTAAAACTGAAACAGGGGAGGTTTAGATTGGAGCTAAGGAAGAAATTCTTCCCTGTGAGGGTGCTGAGGCACTGGAATGGGTTGAACAGGGAGGCTGTGAGTGCTCCATCCCTGGCAGTGTTCAAGGCCAGGCTGGACAGAGCCTTGGGTGCCATGGTTTAGTGTGAGGTGTCCCTGCTTGTGGCAGGGGGGTTGGAACTGGATGATCTCAGGGTCCTTTCCAACCCAAACCATTCCCTCATTCTCATCATGGGGAGCCCGGGGACCCTCCCTGGTGCTGGCAGGATGGGACCCTCATTGCGTCCCCCATCCCATTCCCCTTTATCCCTCAGCTGCTGCAAACCCTCCCCATCCTCTACGCGGCTGCGCCCTCCTCGCATCCCGGCACCGGGCACACCGGTGAAGCCACGGCCCGGTCCTCCCCCCCCTTCCACCTCCGGTTCCCCCCCCCCCCCGGGGGGGTTCCTTTCCCCCCCGGGGCCCCGGGGGGGGGGGGGGGCCGTACCCG
>NDXB01021361.1:0-58155 GCA_002631895.1 Agapornis roseicollis
CTCCATCCCTGGCAGTGTTCAAGGCCAGGTTGGATGAAGCATTGGGTGTCATGGTTTAGTGTGGGGTGTCCCTGCCCATGGCAGGGGGGTTGAAACTGGATGATCTTAAGGTCCTTTCCAACCTAAGCTATTCTATGATTCTATGATTCTATGATCATTTCTCTCTGGCTGTTTTAACTCTTCCCACAATGGTACCTGCAGCTCCTTTGGAGGAGGTGTGAGGCTCCTTCTATCAGTTTGCACTGACATAGGGCAGAGGGTTCAAAGTTAGCCAGTGACAACTGGAAGAAACTCTCACTGTACATGCAGGAAAGACATCACGTTACTATAGGGAAATCAGGCTGAAGATATCTATGGAGGGGAGTTTCACTGAGGTCTTAAATATTACCCAGTCTTTTTTAGCTGTGTCTGTGACAGAGGAGCTGAAACACCTCTGTATCACCGAAAATCTCAGAGCTGTTTTCCTTTTGGGACTTTCTGGATGTTACAGTGATGGCTGACTGGTTAGAGATGGGGAGGAAACTGAGCCAGGGCATGGTGCTCCCTTGTCTTGATGGCCAGCTTGGAGGTGTGAGTTTGCCACCCAAAACAGCTGAAGAGGAATTTGGTTATGTTCCACCTTGAGAGAAGGAGGGTGCGTGAAGATGTGGGAATCTTGTGCGGGTGCCCCAGACTGGTTCTTGTTTGAAAGGATTTGGGTATTAAAAGGTGGTGAATTACTGAAAAAGACCTCAACCCACAAGCAAAGCTCTCTTACATCTGTGGGAATACATACCTCTTTACATACCTCTTACATTTGTGGGAATATTGGTTGGGATCTCATCCTTGCTGTTCACCTCTCCCTTAAGGAATTGCATGGATATGAATGCTGATGGACTCTGAAAAATTCAGAATCCCAGCCCAGGTGTTTGGATTGATTCTCAGCCTATCTGTATACAAGAAACCGATTACAGCACTGATACAACCTAGGTAATGCATAATCACTTGTAATCCTAATGCAACCCTCTGCTTGCGTTTTGCTGCCTTTTAACCAATGAATACCAGCATTTAAATCTCAGACAAGGAATTCAGAAGCTCTGTGGTCTTTTCTCAATCAAAATGCAAAAGCTGTGCGTTGGAAATAAACCATTCTTTAAGATGAGGTTTTAATATGAGCAGTGTGACAGTTGAGCTTGTTCATTTTCAATACCCAGCAATGAATAAAAGCCAGTTTTTGTTCCTGTAGTGTTTTGGGGTTTTTTAAGTGTGTCTTGGCCATATGGATCCCATGTATAATTAGAATTGATATAATGCAGTTGCAGCAGCTGTTGCTGTGTGGCTGCTGTCCCAGTATGAAGCTTTTCTTTCTCTTTGCATTAAATAGGGATAGCCTTTTATTATTGGTTTGTGATGTGCACTAGATAATAATTATTAAATGATGCATTTAGATAATCTGGTTTCATTTTGAATAATGTATTCTTCTTTTCCAAGCTGAGGCAATGTAAAAGAACAATGGGATAGATGTTTTTTTTTGGCGTTAAATAAAGAAAGGGTGGATTTATAGCCTGCTAATGTAGTTTGTACATCTACTAATAAAATGGAAGAAAATAATCTGGAGCAAGCTGTTCCATCGCTAATCCCAGTGTTTATTTTTGTCTCTAAAATAGCAGAGCTGTTCTGCCTCCCTAATATTTTGGTCTGCAGAGTCATTTCAGGCTAAACTGTGGTGGCGATTTTTGTGTAGTGAATATAAGGTTTTAAGAAACTGCAGCTTTGAATGGCAGCTTTGAAACTGCAGAAACATTTTAGCCTTGAAGAGTGTTATACCTGATGGTTTTCAGAGCTGCTATAAACGAGCTGAACTGGTTGCCTGGTGCTCTGCTGGAGCCTCAGGACTCTTTCTCATAACCCTGTTCTTCCAGTGTTGTGGGAGTCAGTGAAAGACACTGATTTAAGTGATTTAAGTGCAATTGGGATTGAGCACTGAATAGTAAAATGTATGAAAATAAACTACTTAATCCTACATCTACATATTGCATATATTTGCGTATATATTTATATATTAATATATCTAATACTTGTATAAATTAAAGAACATATAACGTCAGCTAACCATGGGTAGCATATTTATCGCAAACTTCTGTAGTTTGCTCAGGTATGAATCTGTACTTTGGAGCTCTCTTGGGTATTAAAATATGCCTTGACAAGAAACGCCACAGACTGTTTTTCGTTCCCATTGTGTGTTTATTCTGTTGTGTGGTCCATTCTCTGCAGCTGTGTTTGGGCTCTGTTACCCTGATCTGCCACTGAGATAGTTACGAGCTCTTTCCAAAGCAGACTGAATTTATGTCTTTCATTTGTTTCTTCCCGTCTCCATTTTGTCATCAGAGTTGTGTGGGTTTGAATTTCTGCTGATGTAGTTGATGAAGGCGCTTTTATTGCATGAAATCCCAGGCTTTAGAAAACAGCTTTTATAATAACGATTATCATTATTTTATGGGACACAGAAATGATCTGGTATTTCAAAACAATGTGAAACGAAGAGAATAGGTCTGTGCTCAGAGGTAGGGCAGTGCTGTAACTTGGGTAACTTCTGTGAACTGAGTTAAATTCCTGTGCATACCTACAATGTGATACTTACTTATTTGACCTCAAACTGGTTTCCTTCAAAAACCCTTCTACACACAGTGTGCAGCTCATGAGCGAGTATTTAATGCATTGCTTTCCCATTGTTATTTACCGTGTGATGAGGTGATTGTAGTTCTGTGCCACAGAGAGGGTACAGAAGCCCTAAGAAATAGTGGTAAAAATAGCTACTTATTTTTGAGGCCTGATTGGAGACATTGGAGACATCACCACATACATCACTGTCAATGTCTGACCGCAGCTCCAGCTGCAACAGGGAGTAGCACTTTTCCAGCAAGACCGTCCCAGGGTCTCATTTTGGGCACTTAGAACATGAAGATCTGATAGGTGATCATTTGGAAATGCACAGCATATGTGACTATAGGAGTTAGAGGTAGGATGTAATTCCTGGGGACATTTAATGCTCTTAAGCTAAAGCACCTTCAAGCAATCTTCTTATTGCTCCCAGCCTTTCAGTTCCTGAGATAAATGATGCAAAGGTTGCTCAGCTTTCTAAAACAGGCCTATTCGGTGTACTGAATAAAGTGTCAGAGGAGGGAGAAAAATGATATGTAACCATATACTTAAAATGTGACTAACGTTGGGAGTGACCTTTATAACCTCATCAGTGTTCTGAGGTTGATTTTACTTATAATGAGTTCTCAGATTTTAAGGATAAAGAAAAGAGTTTCTCATTTCAAATGCCATTGTGGTGGTATTGATAACACACATTTTACAGCGAGGTGAAAACTGTCCAACACTTCACACCAGCCTAATGGAGATGCTGACCCCACAAAAGGGACTCTTTCCTTTGTCTTCAGTCTGATTTTTGTCCTAATGTCACAATAGTTAGATGCTTTAACTGAATTAGATGGTTTTCTTTGGCAAAATAAGTGGTTTGAAGGCATATTTCTTGGAGGTAGTGCGGTTTGGGCCATCATAATTTTTGATGCACTACTGGTAATGGGAATGTCAAAACAGTATGATTCTGTGATGGTGCTTGAGCATCTTCGCTTGGAGGACTCACTTCCTGATCCTGACTCTGCCGCTGCTTTGCTTCATGCCCTGGACTGGTCCTCTGCTTCCATCACATAGGAGCTGTATGGCTCAAGAGTGCCCTTGTTGCCTTCTGCCACCAAACTGCTGGGTTTATATATGTATATTTGCATAAAAAATTTACATATTCACAATATTATGTATATATGTACATGTATATACGTGTACATGATATAATTACATATTTCAACATATGTAGATATATTCATACTTATGAATGCTTATTTACATCAGGGAATTTGTCAGGATATTCACTGTCTTCCCAGAATCCAAGTACCTGCTGGTATTAGGAGGAATTGTGTCGGGCAGTATCTTTCAAAACAAGTAGATAGCAGGAGAAATCCAGCTTAATCACAGTGAGACAGAGGGACTGATGATGGGCTTTGAGCAGCCTGATCGAGTGAAAGGGTGTCCCTGCCCATGGCAGGGGGCTTGGAACTGGATGATCTTTAAGGTCACTTCCAACCCAAACCATTCTGTGATTCTATGATTCTATGCAGGATTGCATTGTGTACTGCATATACTCTCCCAAGCCTTGCCTTTTCTTTCTTGAATTAGTTTTAATCTCTAATGTTAACCTGTGATATTAAAGTGTAACTTTATTCTTATTCTTCTTCAACCTCTAAAACCAAAAGACTCTTCTGTTTTTATACTCATTGTTTCACACCCAGCCTGCCTTTTGAGGATTTACCAGTGAGTTTTGGCGTGGTGGACTCTATTTCTCATGTTTGTTTCATTGTTTTTTTTCCTTATAAGCAAGTAATTTCTGTTTTAAGTTTTAATAAATTCAATTTGGAAGGAAATAAATATATGTGGAAAAAAAGTAACTTTGATCTCTTCAAAGTAGTCCAACCCCTTCTCTAAGTAAAGTTTAGAGTGACATCTTGTGGTAACATTGATTTCCCATATATATATATATATATGTTGGTATTTTGTCCACACTAAGTTTTCTGTTTCAAGATGCTTTGGATTGCTTAGCAGAAGTGCATTCTGATCTGTGAGTATCACTAGGGCTCCTGTGGGATCAGGGACAACGTTGCATTGTGGTGTAAGTGTCCAACAGGTATGCTTTATTTTTTGTTGCATGAAGTTTATCCTGTGAATCCCTGTGAATTCCCAGTGTTTTGAGCACCAATTCAAGATATTTTAATGCTTTTCCAGACACTGAATATATTTTGGAGTTGCTTAAAGAGTTTGAACTGGCCATTGATGGCAAAGCAAGCAGGAGCCCAACATCTGCTTCCACAATTCATTAGCTGTCCAAAGATTTACTTAGGTTTTAGACAAATTTACTTAGGTTTAGGACAAATATGGCCAGCTACCATGGGGGATTTGTCAACATAGAAATGCATAAGCCCATTTGAGTTCAGTGCTGCAGTAGTATGTCACTCTCTCCCTATGGATCAGCGTCCACGGTACTAGGTAGTGTAAATGCACCAACACTAAACCTCATCCAAATGTCTAGCATGGGATCATGAAATCAGGGAATGGTTTGGGTTGGAAGGGACCTTAAAGCCCATCCAGTTCCAACCCCTGCCATGGGCAGGGACACCTTCCACTAGAGCAGGTTGCTCCAAGCCCCTGTGTCCAACCTGGCCTTGAACACTGCCAGGGATGGGGCAGCCACTCTGGGTACCCTGTGCCAGTGTTTGAGCACTCTCAGAGTAATGTGAGACTACACTTTTGTGCAGTATAGCTAAAGGAAATACCAATCTTTCCAATGCAAAGTGGGGATATAGAATGGTTTTGTGCTCAGAAGCTTAAGGGGTTTGGGAAAACATCAAAGATTTGTTTTCTTTCATGGAAAGCTCTCTGCAGAACTGTGGGAGTAGTGGCCCTACAAAAGAGTTATTGTCAGGACAAAGAACTGCCTGGTACAGTCTCCCTCAAGTCAGCCATACAAAGGTCAGGTCCCATTCCTCAACACTAAAGAGAAGGATGCTGATATTCTGCTAGGTCAGGTTTTAACTATATGTAATGGTGATCAATGTTATCATCTTACAGGTTGCATACCTGGCTGCAGAATTAACTGTTCAGTAAAAGACACTTTCTTCTTATGGGGATGGTTTAATTAATGCATATCAAATGGAATGCTCCTCTACCACTGCTCCATGGTGTGTCCCTCATAGTGTGCGGCCCCAGGCCTGCTGTCACGTGTTGTGAATGTGGGAGAGCTGATTCCCAGGATTCTGTGTTTGTGTAATCCAGAGTTTTGTTGGAGGAATTTTGGACACATTGAGAGCGCCAGCGCTGGACAAATGATTCATGGCGTATTCTGGCAATCCTAAGGATTTTTAGCTTTGTGGTGAAGCGCACGAGGACCCAAGAATCCCATCTCAATGATCCCAGAAAGGGCCATCTGGTGACCTCATTTATTAATGTAATGGGGAAATAAAGATGCGATGGTTTCAATTAAGACAAATGTTTGGTTTGCCTGCCAAAATTGTTCTGGTTAATAAGCAAGTACAAGTTAAGCTGTTACTATAATCCTAGTGCTGAAACTGGAAGCCCTGATGTGGATTTGGTGTAAAACCAAGCAAATGCTTTGGCTGGCTGGTTAAATTTCTTAAACACAGTTCAGGAAAAGCCTGTAAAAATGGTATTTGAAGTACAGGAATGTATTTAAATGACATATTTACAGGGATAACTGCAGATTTCCTCAGCAAAATGCTTCCACTCATTCCGACGGAGGCTATTGAAATAGTAAAGCGATTTGTAGATATAGTTATGTACCAAGCTCATGCGGATCTTGTTGAAACACCCTCTCTTTTGGCCACAGGAAGAAGAGGCTGGTGATGATATTTCATGGTAAAAGAAAGCTGTCTGCTCTTTCTGTTTGGTTTCTGCTGCACTGTTACAGGTCTTGAGTGGCTGCTTGACACATTCTGTCTTGTTATGAATCTGAAGCTTTCTAATGGTTTCCATCTGCTCAAGCAAGAACTTGAAGAGAAGAGAAGGCTGCTTGGAGACCTCAGAGCAGCCTTCCAGCATCTGAAGGGGCCTATAAGGATGCTGGGGAGGGACTCTTCATCAGAGACTATAGTAA
This sequence comes from Agapornis roseicollis, assembly GCA_002631895.1. Classification (NCBI taxonomy): domain Eukaryota; kingdom Metazoa; phylum Chordata; class Aves; order Psittaciformes; family Psittacidae; genus Agapornis; species Agapornis roseicollis. Next base: position 6,707 of record NDXB01021361.1, read on the forward strand.
CTGGTTAAAATTTAAACAGGGGAAGGTTAGATTGGATATAAGGAGGAAGCTCTTTCCTGTGAGGGTGGTGAGGCACTGGAATGGGTTGCCCAGAGAAGTGGTAAATGCTCCATCTCCGGCAGTGTTCAAGGCCAGGTTGGACAGAGCCTTGGGTGTCATGGTTTAGTGTGAGGTGTCCCTGCCCATGGCAGGGGGGTTGGAACTGGATGACCTTAACTCCCTTTCCAGCCTGAACTATTCTATGGTTCTATGATTCTAACGTAGTCTTCCTGCTGAGACAGCTGGATATTCATTAGATGATGCACTGTGAGACTGTAAAGAGGCTTCCCCATAATGCAGGGCATGAGGCTGGGGGGATGTTGCACAAACCATGTTTTTCCCCCAGACTGTGACTTCCAAGTGGTGAATTCCCTGCACTGGCAGGAGATGTCCCCACTGATGGAACCACCCTGAGAAATGGGGCAGAAACCCTGAGCCAGCTGATGACCATTGCTCAGTATGCTACTCCACACTGGGTGGCATGTGCTGAAAGTAAGGTCTCACCAGTTAGGCAGTGTTTGGGTGCATGGACTAGCTGTTTGAGGGCTTAATTATTGAATCCTCTGAAATCCAACTGCTATTCATATCCTCTTCCAGCAGTATTAAAGCTAAATATTATTGTGCTGTGATCACTTAAGGCCCTGGGATTATTTTGTCAGCATAAAAGCAAGATTCTACCAATTCTGGCCCAGATTCTGTACCAGTGTTCCCCTGTCTGCAGCTCAGATGTGACAGGCTGCCTGCAAGGTCCTCCAGCATTAGCATCCACAGCAGATTTAAAGGAAGGAGAACAAAATCACCCAGGGAGTTTGGGAGCCGTTGCTTTAAGTAATTGCTTTCTGCCTGTGTAAATCCCTCTGGGGTTTCTTTTGGATTAAGTATGCCTTGCTGCTTCTCTAAAACTCTTATTTAATATTAATGTGTGTTGTTAAGCAGCTGCTGCATCCCGCTCAAGAGTGGGAAGTGGGAATGCATTTCAGTAGCAAACAAAGTGATACTTAAATACATCCCTTGCCTACTTCAAAGCAGCAGTGTGTGAGTTAATTAATGTTTATCAAATGCACTGAAGCCCTTGGATGAGAGGCAGTAGGATTGTTCAAAGTGGTGTGTGTGTTTATTTGGAGCTCTTTTGCCTGCCCCTTTCCACCGCTCGCTCAACGCACTTGAGAACGATCACACAAAACTTGTGCTAACGCTGACATGATTCCTCTTCCCATCTCTGAATGGGGATGGAATCAGGACAGGCTTTCCAAAGGCACAATACCTGCAGCAGTGTAGGTGCTCTTCTTAACCTGAGAAAACCGCTCAATTAGTTGCGTGGCATTTTGCAGGAGATGGTCATTTAAAAGGCTTGTATTAACACAATGCAACGTAGAGAGACCTTGTTAGATTTTATTGCACATTCTGCTTGGTAGTTGATTGTGATTAAAAAGCCCAACTCTTTTGCTTAGCTTATAATTGTAGCAAAGTGTTTATGGGCAGGAGCTCCAGCTGCTTTTCTGTGTAGAGTCTCATTAGATGAGGAATTAGAGAGCCCTTTTAGACTGTTAGTTTTTGCTCATAACACGAGGTGTATAAACCATTCTAAAATGGATGTGGTGAGTGAACTTTGTGTTTTGAGAGTTTATACCTGAGTTTGCCACAAGGCCAACCAACCTGGGACACTTAGATGGTCTTAAAGAGGATTGCCTCTTTATTTTAAAGACCACACATTCACAGCCCTCCTCTGGAATAGGGAGATAAGTAGTGTTCTGCATTTCATCATAGAGAACACTGTGTACAGTGTTTCCTAACCCTGCATCTGGCTGCAGTTCAGTGTTTCCATTTGAGGCCTCAGCAGCATCCCAGTCCATGTGCCTGCTGAGAATGAGACATCTAATGTCCTTATCTAAGTAACACAGAAGCCTCCCGAGAAGTCCTATGGCTCTGCTGCGACTTTGTTTACTGATTGTAAAACCCAGCTCATCCGAACAAAGGCTTTAGTGGCTGACCCAAGACCTTGTAGCACACTTGTAACTGAACAGAGAGCTTAACTGAGGAATCCAAAGCTTACACCATATACCATGAGATCATCTGGATTTAGGCTTAAGTTATAATGGAAAGCATTGTCTGACTTCATTCTCTTGGAGAACATTTAGATCCAGTTCAAAGCCCTATGCTTGTTCAGTTTTGTTATCTTCATTGCGGAAGATGGGCTATGAGATCCACCAAGAGCAGGAGTGGGTCACAGAATGTCAGGCAGTAATCAGAAACTGGAACATATGAAAATAAGAGAGAACAATGAGTTTTTATTGGTGCACAAATTATTAATATTGATGTGGATTTTTGCATTGTTCATGATAAATTCTTATTTAGAAATCTTTTAATTACTGGGAAGCATTTATGTTACAGTTTGGACAAATCTGTGTCTATCAGTGGATGGAGCTGCCATCTATGAGACTTTTCACTGCCAGTCTTGCTTTGGGGGATGCATGCTTATAACATGAAATCTGACTGACTATGATGGAATAAAGAGGCTTCATGGATTCTAATTCAATAATGATCAGTACTTTAAAGGGAATACAAAATTAAAACCAGATAGTCCATTAAAATGAAAGGAGTATGGATTTCCAGCAAGTTAGTGAGCTGCCCATGTGTGCACTCTCACCATCCAATAAACTGCTCTCTGAGAACACACTGACAGCTGAAATCTATGTGGAAGTGTCTTTATTAGTGCATTACCCTGGGAGCAGGCATGTTTCCATACAGGAGGATTTACTCATTGGTATTATAAAATTGCTTGAATGATTCCTGACAAGGATTTGCCCCATCCGACCAACATTCTCCTGAAAGATTCACAGCCCAGGGACCATCCTCAGAAATCAGGGTATGTGGCTGCTCTGTTCTGGAGGCTAAAAGAGTTCAGAAGCATGAATCCAAGCTCAGTCCTAAAAGATGGTCCCAAGCATGTGTAACTTAGATGGCATAATTTGTGATTGAGGGTGTTGGGAGATACCTCACAAGCTTTGTCAGAATATACCTTCAGTTGCTGCAGGTTGTACCTACTGATCTTATTTAGGTGTACTGTTTGTCTAGCCTAACGTGCATGATAGCAGTCACCCAAAACCTTGTTCTTGTGGCAAGATTTGATTTTAGTGGATTCAAGTAGATCCACTGGCCTGTTAGCCTCTAGGGACAAAGACCATGTTGACTCTGAAGAGCCTGGAGGGCCTGCAGTGATAGCATTGTTTTTAAGGTGAAAGAGGGGAGATTCAGACTAGATATAAGGAAAACATATCTTACAATCAGTGTCGAAACACTGGCACACATTGCCCAGAGAGGTGGTGGCTGCCCCATCCCTGTAAGCATTCAAGGTCAGGTTGGATGGGGCTCTGAGCAACCTGATCTAGTTGAACGTGTCCCTGCTTATTGCAAGGGCTTGGACTAGCTGGCCTTTAAAGGTCCCTTCCAACCCAAATGATCTTTGCTGGTCAAAGGATGTAGTGAATGGCATGTCTTTAGAAATGGAACCTCATCTTGACCAAAGCTGTTTCTACACCACTTTTTCAATATTGTAAAAGCCTTCATGTGGTCAAACAATCAAATCTTTTCTGACTGCATTTTCTCCAGGTCATTGATGCAAGAAACTTGTGATTTCCATTCAGGACCAATACTTTCAATAGTGATTTCCTACATACCGTGCAAATTTTGTCATTTAAATATGCAGCATTCTTAGTGTTCTATAACATTTTGATGATCTTTCCGCTGCTTATTTGCTATGTTGAGAGCAAACATGAAACCTGCCTTTTTCACAGCATCTGCACCACTAGAGAACTTGAATCATTTAAGGAAGTGAAATCTTCCCATCCCAAACGGCAGTAAAAGTCCACTTTGTCACAGCACTGTCACAGTGATGAATGTTCAAGGGCAAAGCTTTGATTAATGCCAGCTGCAGTTTGGATTTCATGATGGTGATTTTGTACCTCCTTCCAGACAGCTGCGCACTTACTGCAAGTATCTAGCTAGACGTATTTATTGTGCTAGTTTGGTTAAATAGTTGTATAAATGAAGCATGTGGATACTTGTATAATTTGCATGTGACTGTCTTATGTGAAGTGGGCTTCTAAGGGAACAATGTCCATCATTCAGCTGAGATATTGCTTTTTTGTTAGATTAAAGAGGCCCCTAATCAGGTTGCATAGAAGGGAAATCCCTGTCTGTAAATGGTTCTGGGGTGAAGTGATGCACTTTTCCTCTTTTCAGGAACACACCAATACATTTGAAGTTGACCAGTACTTTAATGTGCCCTTCCAAAATGAGGAGTTTAGCAAAAGTCAGCAAACCTTGTGTGAGCATGGAGAACTATGAAGCAAGTATACTGCCTTTAAATAAGCCTTGTGCTATTCAATGTCCTCTTTTGTATAAATGGGAAGGACCAGTCAGCATTTGTGCTGCAACTACAAGTGCTAAACAGGATACTGTGAGAGCTGGGTAGGAGTAAAGCTGCAATGAGACTCCTAAATGACTAAATGGTTTCATGTGTAACTGTTATCGTCATGTAATTAAACTGGCGGTTGTGCTGTGATTATGGGGAATTTGTGTTTTGCATATGAGCAAAGCCGTAGAGAAGTCATCAATACGATCCATAACCCAAATCCTATTTATCGTATGGCTATTTTATTGTACAACTATTATAAGAACTCTAAGTTGGGTGAAATGTTGCTGAGTTTGTCTTTCTCTGTGCCCAAGCATCTCCTGTAAAACACAAGCTCCTATCTCCATTTCTTTCACTCTCCTCCACCCACCTCTTTAAATATTAGCTTTTTAAAAGCTATCCACATGTACATTTGTTTTGCTATTTTATACATGTGACAGAAAGTAGTACAATTATATATTATTATTATTACATATTATTATATATATATTACATAGTAATATAAGTTGGTTGTATGCCTTGGCAGGTACCAAATGGGCTTCAGGTCTTTCCTGCACTCCATCCCCTGACCTTGCCTCTGTTTGAGGAAGGATTCCAGCCCTGCTTGGCATGGCCAATTCTTGCTCCCTCCTCACTCCAGGTACTCTCCCTAGCAGGTACCTGCAGTGTGGATCCTGATTTACCTTGAGGAAACAGGCTGGGAATCTAATCCCACAGAAGGAACCTCCACTCTGAATTTTTTGCAATCATATTGAGCAGTGTTGCAGCACAGGGAGAGATGCACAGACCAATTTATGGCTTCAGAGTTAAGTTCTCATCACTGACAGGTAAGGTGTAAAGAGCACGTGGGTTTTGTTTAGGGGCTGCAGTCATGGGAGTAGTAAAATCCTGGTAGGTGGTAGTAAAGTCTTACATAGTGAATATGTTTTTGAGCTAGGCAAAATGCTCTGCTCCCCTATCACCAGCAGGCTGAGATAAATCACTGTCATCTCTCCCTGTTTGTGTGCTATTAAGTGCATTCCCCTACAAGCTTGTAACTCAAAGTATGTGGTAGTGTCTACAATGGAAGCCATTAGATATTTTCTTTCCTATTGCTCATTGATCTTTCTATGTGTCCAGTGCACTGTGCTCCTTAGGGCAAGTAAGTGCTGGAGGTGATGCAGGGCTTTTAGGGGGTTACTCTCGAGGGGATGTTTTAGAGCATATGAGTTTCTTTTGCTTGACAAGGTATGGGAACAGCGAGTAAGTCTTGTCACCAGGTGGCACCATTCACCTAAGTTATGTTTCAGCTAGGTGAATGCGGTGGAGTTTGTGTTCAAAAGGGGTTTAGTGGGAAGATTGCTCTTTTCACCTTTCTTCACAGTGTAAGTAAAAACACGGCACAGAATGGGCAAAACCCTTCTGTTCGCTGGCACGTTTCAAGTTCTTTCATGCATTTGCAGTGTTACAATGGGGTGAAGAATATTGCACGCTTTGTCTATGGTAAGTAAAATGTATGCCTCTATTTCTCACATGTGTTTCTCTATAAAACTTATTTCTGCTTACATATTTTGCAATATACTGCACATCAGAAAGCTACATTTTCCTTAGTGAAATCCCAGAACAGGGCCAGGGAATTCTCATATGGACTGTTTGTGTCTAAACATCGTTTGAACATTTTTAAGCTCTATTCTATGAACCCAAATAGTAAGAAATCGATTTTCCTTACTCGTGAGTGGCACCACACATGGCGCAGAACAGATGATGTTCCCATCGCTGCTTACTGTTCAGAAGTGGCAGGGACCTCCCTCTGTATCAGAACCACTGCATCGTGTATCTGCCCGTATTACTTTTCTCACTCAATGGATGGTGTAGCTGTTCTCTGAAGCAATGAACAAAACTTTTCCCATAGCAGACACTTAAATAGCATGAGCCAAAAAGTCGGAGCTTCTGTTGATGGGGTTGTATTCTGTTCTAAATGGCTTGTGGTGAGTTTTATCAGCTTGATCCTAAGATGATAAACACTATAGCAATTTTTGTCTAGGCAATGATTAGCTTAATAATAGGAGACCAGGGTGACCTGGGTAAACAGCAGATGCTAGTTCATTTTTTGATCAGGTATTAAAGAAATGCAAACAATTAGCTAGTTCTTTCTGAATGTACCACAATATTTAAAGTGAGCAGTGATTTAGCTAGCAGACGCTGGAGTTCTTTAAAGCACTGTTGCAGAATGCAGCTTGTGTTTTCTACTTAGCTCATAAAAGTGAGCAGGAAAACAGAGATTTATCCTTAAAAAGATTATTTCATTAAATTTTTATTAGAGTGAAGCCATTACATGGGTAGTCTTCATGTGAGCTTTGAGTCAGAAGGTCCCATTAAAACAATAGGTTGATTATACTAGAGCATATGCTCTGGTTTCAGCAATTTCTGGGGCATTACTAGGTAGGGACTGTATTGTACTGTGCAAATGCAAGTCATGCTGTGATTGAAGTCATACATATTTCATGAGTTTTCTTGCCTTTGCTTCTCTGGTCAGCTGTGAAAGTCAATGATTATGCAGTTTTTGTGCCAGTGTCCAGTCCCTGTGTGCGTGGTGGAACAGAGGCACTGGAGTCTCCCTACTCAGATGTATTGGAAACCTGAGTGGATGGAGGTCCAAGGATGTAGTTAACCCTGCTGAGATGGGGTAGGTGGTCTCCAGAGGTGCACTCCAACCTCAACCACTCCCTTATCCTGTGTCTATCAGAAGTAAGGCCTTGGCAAAGGGGACATGTGAGTTTCATTGGTTAAACCAGTGACATGCCCCGTGTGGAAACTGCAGACTTGTTTTCAGGTAGACTCCTTGCTCATAAGGATAAGAGCAATATTCAGAGCACTTGGAAAGAGCAATTCTCTCAAGATTAGCGTTACCATGCAGTTTCTGTACTGACGTTTACCCATTACAGCACAATAGGTAATGTAAATGCCTCTTTATCTTCATCCCCAAACAAAGCAGAAAATGTGCATGTTCACATAGTGAATAGAAAGAAGGAAGATTCAGCAGTTCGGTATCTTAAAGAAGGAAGTGCCATTCAGCATCTTGCACAAACATCATCAGTTGTAAACCATCCTGAATAGACACCTTTCCAAGTGTCAGTGTGCTGACTCGGTGGACATTTTAAATAGCAGCAACAACACTGTTATTACAGTGATGATCTAAGGAAGAAATTGAGGCAGGATTTGGAGAGAGAACAAGATTAATGGATTGATGGAGCTAGGTTCTTTTCAGTGATGTCCAGTGCTAGGACAAGGGGCAATGGGTGTAAACTGGAGCATAGGAGGTTCCATGTGAACATCAGGAGGAACTTCTTTACTGTGAGAGTGACAGAGCACTGGAACAGGCTGCCCAGGGGGGTTGAGGAGTCTCCTATGTTGGAGATATTCAAGGCCTGCCTGGACAAGTTCCTGTGTGCTGTACTCTAGGTTACCCTGCTCTCACAGGGGAGTTGGACTGGATGAGCTTCCGAGGTCCCTTCCAACCCTTAGGATTCTGGGATTCTGTGATTAAGCAATTAAGCAAGCAGGCTTTAGGGTTTTTTTTTGGCAAAAGAATAAATTGACCAAAGAGTGCCTCTTCAATTCTGATTATATTGGTTTATGTACTAAAGGCAGTCTGAAATCTGAAATGCATCTCTGGTCCAAGAAATGTTATAGTTTTTCATTGTTTGAAGGATCCAAATGGTGTCTCAGGCAACAGGAATATCACCCCTGAGTCATGATATTGCACTTGTCTGTGTTTTCCCAGTTTCTCCCACTTATAAATGGTAGCATGACCATGGTAGCAAAAGGGAAATCCAGCTGGTGTGTAGACAAAATTCTGTATCTAGGATGGTGCCTTCAGTAGAATCCTCAGCACCACAAAACATAAACTCCATAATGACATAAATCCTAAATTCCTTGGTGTCATAAACCACTTGTAATACTTTAACCCATTTCTTTTCACTGTTTTCCTGGGGTTTTTTGTATTTTTTTGTTTTACGTTATTTCCTCTGTTTTTTTCTCTGTATTTTTCCCCCATCCCTCAGTGTGGGGTTTCTCATGCTTGAATTTGGTTTGCCCTTTTTGTGTGTGTTAAGTTTCCTTTGGTCAGTAGCAAGGAATTGATTTTGGACAGGGGCATTGTCTGGATTTCCAGTGAGTACCGCAAGGACCCAAACGTTTTCTTGGGTGTGATGCTGCAGGCAGCTGTCTCTGCTTATAGCTGATTCTCTTCCTGACAGCTTTAAATGATTGCTGTTTGCTTGCCTGTAGGCCTTCGCTGGAAGTCTTGCACATGCTGTGATATATCAGGAATGCTGTGAGCAAAGCATATGAAGGAAGCAATTTATCCAGCACTGTCTACCAGTGCATGGCAGTGTTTCAGTGGCTGGTCAGTGGTGAACTGCAGGAGTGGTAGCCTCTTTAGATGTGATTTCAGGTCAGAGCGTCTGTATGATCTATAGACCCCCTGTATGCTTCCCAGAAGTATATCTGCATATCTATAGATAACCATGAAGAGTTTATAGCTCTTCTTCCATTAGGGGTTCGCTTATAGGTTATTTATTTATATGTTATATAAGTGTAGCAGAACTGACAGGTGATTTCTTTAACTGAAATGGAATGGATCTGATTTAAGCTAGACATGAATCCAAATAGGGGATTTATAGGAATCCTGATCTGGAAGAAATTTCTCATGAGTGATTTTTGGTTGTTTTTTTTTTTTTTGGCAAATAGATCTGAAATAACCAAAATTATTTATAAGGGACATTCATATTGGGCAAGGACTGATGGCTGGAAAAGAATTACGGAATCACAGGATACCTCAAGTTGGAAAGGACCCGTAAGGATCATCGAGTCCAACTCTCTGCTCCTCACAGGACTACCTAAAACTAAATCATATGGCTAAGAGCATCATACAGACAGTCTTTAACCTCTGTCAGGTTTAGTGCCCTGATCACTAGAAGGAAACATTACATCCAACAGAATATTTAAAGGCTTTACACCACTAATAGGTATATTTTGAAGTTTACTCTGGGAGGACTAGACCCAATATTATTAGTGGAATCTAAACAAAAAGCTATAGCCATTGCATTATCCTTCCTTTTAAGTTTTCTAACTAGCTTTTCTTTCGTCATTCCTCCATGCTGGATAGCCATGCATCCTCCCAGAGTTGTTCCTAGCCCAGATACCAACACTGTGTTAGAAGCATAGAACAGTTTGGGTTGGAAAAGACCTTAAGATCATCCAGTTCCAACCCCCCTGCCATGGGCAGGGATGCCTCACACTAAGCCACAGTCACACAACTTCATCCAGTTCCCCCAGCAGTACTGCTTCAGGGGTATTTGAGTCCTGATTCTGCCATATCCCTTGGGAAGTTGTGTCTCCTCCTTCCCAAGAAGTGTCCCTGTTTTAACCAGAGGAACTTTCATGTGCACTTTTATTTTGTATTGCACACTGGAGAGCAGCATGTTCGAGGGCTGTTTTAATGCTGAATGTTTTCTTTTCCCAGTTCCTGTGGGAAAATATAAAGGCATTTTATATATCACTGAACCAGGCAGTAAGCTGACAAATAGATTCCTGTTTGAGGGAATGGAGATACATGTACCCACTTGCTTTCAATATGTGCTACTTGTCCGAGCTGCTAAGTGAATAGCACAGGTTTTCCATTCTATCTATGTTCTGAAATTTGGATTTTCAATCATCTCCTTCACTTTAGTTCATTAATCCAACTTAACTGAATTCACTACAAGAATGCTTGAGAGGGACTATTCATCAGGGACTGTAGTGATAGGACAAGAGATGATGGGTTCAAACTTAAACAGGGGAAGTTCAGCTTAGCTGTAAGGAGGAAGTTCTTTACTGTGAGAGTGCTGAGGCACTGGAATGGATTGCCCAAAGAAGTGGTAAATGCTCCATTCCTAGCAGTGTTCAAGGCCAGGTTGGACAGAGCCTTGGCCAATGTGTTCTAGTGTGAGGTGTACCTGCCCATGGCAGGGGGTTGGAACTGGATGATCTTAAGGTCCTTTCCAACCCAAACCATTTTGTGGTTCTATGAATTCAATCAACTGCTCTACATTTTTCCCAAGCAAGATAAAATGCAGCACTGCCTGACTCAGGCTGGTTTATACAGTATTTGAAATGGTTGTAAGTTATAAATTTTCCTGGTTTTCTGTGTTCTACACACCAGAGATCTCCAAGATCTTTCTGGAAGAGCAAACTTCATGAAGTGTTGCAGGCAGTTCTGTGACTCTAGTGTCATTGGCGTTCTCTGATTCTGAATTGATTAAGAGCCTAAATCAAGTTTGAAAAGGATACTGATCACTCAATAATTGTGAGAGCATTTTTCCATGGCTATAAAGGACCTCACAATGTAATGTAAAGAAAGACAGGCAGTCAAGCAGGGGAAGGGTAGACAGTCCAGCGAAGGCAGGCTCTAAAGAAGATGCGCAGAAAGATGGGCATAGTGGTGTTTGGCCATATTTTCACAAGTTCCAAATAAATCTAGGCTTATAAATATGCCAAAGAGTTCTGTCTTCCTTGTGGAAATTAATTAGTTGTTTTTTGGTGTTGAGAAATGAAATTTCAACACAGACACAGTTGTACACAGCCATTTTCAGTGAGGTAGAAGGGACGATGCAAAGTCGGTCTCTGTTCTGCTGGTGGTGTTCCTTCTACCCCTGAAAAGTGTATCCTGACCTGCACATGTTGTGCAATCCTGGAGCTCGTTCTTCAGAAAACTGCTCTGCATTTGATTCCTTTCTATTCCAGCAGATATCCTTTTGACCAAGAAAGATATTCTGCTATCCTTAAACTATTAGCTGGTGAGATGGAATGGCCATGTGCAGTTCTGGTGCAGTTCTGGTGTCCTCAACATAAAAAGGACACGGAGCTGTTGGAACAAGTCCGGAGGAGGCCACGAGGATGATCAGGGACTGGAGCATCTCCCATATGCAGTTCTGGTGCAGTTCTGGTGTCCTCAACATAAAAAGGACATGGAGCTGTTGGAACAAGTCCGGAGGAGGCCACGAGGATGATCAGGGACTGGAGCATCTCCCATATGAAGACAGGCTGGGAAAGTTGGGGCTGTTCAGCCTGGGGAAGAGAAGGCTGCGTGGAGACCTCCTAGCAGCCTTCCAGTATCTGAAGGGGGCCTATAGGGATGCTGGGGAGGGACTCTTCATTAGGGACTGTAGTGACAGGACAAGGGGTAATGGGTTCAAACTGAAACAGGGGAGGTTTAGATTGGATCTAAGGAAGGAATTGTTTCCTGTGAGGGTGGTGAGGCACTGGAATGGGTTGCCCAGGGAGGTTGTGAGTGCTCCATCCCCAGCAGTGTTTAAGGCCAGGTTGGATGAAGCCTTGCATGGTGTGGTTTAGTGTGAGGTGTTCCTGCTTATTGCAGGGGTTTTGGAACCGAATGATCTTAAGGTCCTTTCCAACCCTAACTATTCTAAAATAGATGAATTTGGCATAGGTGCCTGTTTCTCTGTCTCTGCATGGATGCATGCTGGTGTGGGTGGCTGACATGCTGCCTGAGCAGTAGCCAGGGACAGGTAAGCATGTTCAATTTAACAAGTTCCTCTCCATATTGTTAATGTAACCTGAACTGTGATGCTGATCTTGCCATGCAGGTAGCAAGCGGACAGTTCTATATAAGCTTGGTAACAGGGACCAGATCTGTATGGCTATGGATGCTTTCTGTTCATCGTGTTTATTTGATTGCTTTTATTTCTTCAGACTTCTTCCAGTGCACATTTACTCAAGACATTTTGTTTGGTCAATACAGACCTGTGAAATGAGAGGAGACAAATTTTGCTCTGTGGTTAGTTGGTTCTAACATTCTAACTTGTCATGTTCAGAGGAAATATGTCACTTAAGCATCTCTGGTGTTAGAAGATCTGTCTTTAGCTGAAACACTGGTGATTCTTCAAGAAGAAACACAGAGGATGGACACAAGTAAGCAGAATAGAAAGATCCTGGGAAATAAGAGGCAGTATTGCTCTTTTCATTCCTGTTGTCTGCTTCTGGAAATTGGTTAGATTAGGATTTAAGTAAGCCTAAAAGACAGGAAATCCTAAAGAAAATGAAATACATCCAAAATTCACTCTTACATTAATGGAACAATACCCTGAGAGGGATATCTGCCAATAGCTGCATATGTGCTTTTGCAAGATGGTGATAAAAAAGCAAAAGAAATCTCTTCGTTTTCAAGATAGCTTCACAAAGAAAGCAACCAGACATGGAACTGTCTCCCACCCAGTGCCAGCGGCTGCTGCGTGTGATGTCCTTGGATGCCCTAAAGATTAGGCAGTCTGATCCGCCTGGCTACTGTAACAGGGATCAAAGACATTTCTCCATCTACAAAGTTAAGCTCATGGTAAGTGCATCCTTTTATTAAGTTGCACAATATTTTCATAATAAACATGTTTTTCTTATGCAATTGCACTGAAGCACAAAGTTGTTTGCATCTGCCAGTTTTTATTGAGTTCTAAATAAAGGACAGTCTATAACACGGTGTAAGTAATAAATGTTCATGAAGACAGTGCATCATGAAGTGCAAGAGTTGATGTTCCTTTCTTTTGTCTTTCAGCTCTGTGAAAACAAAGAGGAAAAGTGGAAAGTACTAGTCTGAGAAAATAAATAGGGACATCTGGCTCCTGAGGGGACAAAGCTGTGGACCAGTCCTCTCATGTGGCAGTGCATTATGAGCAACAGAAAAGGTATCATTTAAAATTACTTCATGTTCTCAGTGTGAGCAGACAGAACACGTGCCAGTGGGAACTTCACGTCCAGTTTTTACTTCCTTAAATTAGAACTCTGTTAAAATAAAACCACCAAAGGCAAAAAAACCCCAGATTTAATTTATGACTTCATGTTCTTAATACATTCACCAATCTGGAAGTTTCTTCTGCGGTATTTTTATTCCCTTAATCCAATGATTACCTTTGTATGGCAAGAACATCTTCCTTCTCTCTTGAGGTAAAAACACCTCTACTCCCAATTACTAAATCTCAGTTACAGTTCATTTATAGCAGAAAGTCAGAAATTAGGTGAATTCCAGCATCTCAGTCACCATTCAGTAAGGACCAGATTGGGCAGAGAATAAGGTCACGTTCTGACAGCTGAAAAGGCATCTGATTGTCAGCTGCAACATGTGAAAGATCAGCTCAATGACCTGAAACCAGACAAGTGTTTTTCACTCAATTGCTGTGCAGTCTGTATTCATGTTTTGGTCTGGTTCCACAGACATTAAATGAGAGTCTACATTTGTTGTGGCACATAGTCAAAATCTCGTTTGGCCAGCTGGATGCCACATGCCTTTCTTGAATTCAGAGAATTACAGAGATCATTAAACTGCTAATTTTATGCTCATTATACCTGAAGAAAGTGTTTTCCTCTTTTGCTGCTATGCCTGTTTCGATTTTTCTTAATGCAAGCTTAATAACCACCAAGCCTTATCTTCCCCTTAAGAAGAAACAACTGCTTTTAATCTAATGGAAAACATTCTTGAGAAATCAAAGGTTCTGTCATCCTAACCACATTGTCATCAGCACTGAAGGTTACGTTTGTTCACATTTTGATTCTGAATTAGTGGAGGTAATCAGCACCAAAATGATTTAGTTTACTCTAGAGACCAAGGAAGGTGGAACAGTCTTCACTGAGCTTTTCTTGCTGACCTCTCACAAGATGTGGTAAATGCCCCATCCCCGGCAGTGTTCAAGGCCAGGTTGGACAGAGCCTTGGGCAACATGGTCTAGTGTGAGGTGTCCCTGCCCATGACAGGGGGTTGGAACTGGATGATCTTAAGGTTCTTTCCAACCCGAACCATTCTATGATTCTGTGTCTATCCTATATGGCCAGTGAATAGTGGTCCATGAGATGTCTGTGTTGACATCTATCCACAGGCTACCAGCAGGGTACAGCAGCTATTTCTTAAGTTCTTCTATATCTTTTTGTGAAGTACAAGGCTGGCATTTTCTGGATGTTTCTCTGTGCAGACACATTTGTATTTCTGCTCAAACTGGGTTGATGTAGATGAGCAGGAAAGAAGCACACTTCAGAGCACTCCTCATACCCTTCTTTACCTCTAGATGTAACAGTGTGTGAAGGACTTCATTACTCTGCAGTGGATTGAGCTTGTGCAACAAAAGGATCAAATTCTCAGTAATGAAAAAGATGCACTGTGGGGAGAGTGACATGGAGATTTCAGTGTCACATACAGGCATTGTTAGGTAGTCGTGGGAGCTTAGGAAGAGTCTGAATATAGGATTGGGATGCATGGAGATGGAGGTTTGTGGTGTAAAGAGGCTCTTTACTAGAGTCTGAAAGGACACTTAAAAGTTTGTATAAGACTTCTGGTTTAGCTGTGCTCTGTATTGTCTTTTTGCATGTCAAGCTCTCCTGCTTAGCATGCCATTTTAAGATACTTCTTTCTTTCTTACAGCGCTTAAAATGTCCCAGCACCCCAGGTTACATTCCTGGGAGAAGAATGCTCTTGGATACAGTGAAAATAAAACTGGTTAGTTAAGACTAAATGGACTATATAGAAGTGAATGTTTCTACAGAAATAAGAGATAAACCCCAGACTTATTCTTCTTACACCCAGATAAAATCAGAAAGGTCTCTGTCTGCTTTATCTTGCAGACTTGCTCTAAATGCTTTCCTAATGCACACCTGAGTAATTCTTTTATCTGTGCATGTCTTACATTTCAGGTTTACATGCATCAAAGGGAACCTATTCCTAGTAGAAAGCATTAGCTTATCAGAACTGATCTTTAGCAACTCCCTGAAAGGATCTGAATGGGTTTAACCTTTACCCTCAACATATGTACTTCTTTTCCCTGCATGCTTGCTCCTATTTTCAGTCATTTAGCTAGAATGAGGGGTCTTAATATCATAGACCAAGTACTGTCTTCTGCAATATACTAGGTATTCAGCAGCTTGTTGACTTAATAAAGATCACCTTATCTCTGATTCAGTGTCTCTATCCATGGAAATCTGTATTTTATATTTGATTAATTGAGCAGCCTGCTCTAGTGGAAGGTGTCCCTGCCCATGGCAGTGGGATTGGAACTGGATGAGCTTTAAGGTCCCTTCCAACCCAAACCATTCTATGATTCTATATTGTATTTTATAGCTGTGCATCATGATATCAAATATGCTTAGTATAAATGTCTAAATGATGCAGAGGTATTCAGGTCACTGAGACCGGTTAGGATAGTAATCGAATAGTTTAGATAGAATCACAGATTTGGGGTAACTAAACCTCACTAACTTTCTTCTTCTATGAAACAGTAACGGGCAGGAATAAGACTGGGAGAAATTCCTGGGGAAATTCTTTCAGAGTCTTGATAAAAGATACCAGGAACTCAGAATAAAAAGGGCAGAGGGAGAACTCAAAGAAGGCGGCAGGGCAAAAAGGTAAAGGAGATGGCCTGAGGAAATTGAATTCAAAGTGAGCCCACTGAGGAGGAGAAGGAAACATGGCCAATAAAAGAAAAGGTGAAAAGGGGAAAAGCATAGAAAGTGAAGAGAGGAAAGTCGTAAGATTTAATCTTTGAAGAGGAATTTCCAAGAGAAGGAAAGGAAATGCACAAGTGAAGGAGGGTCATGAGAGTGATCGTACAACGCATCTCAATTTGGGTGATTATCTTTTTCAGGGTTCTTCTCATTTTTACCTGAAAGGAAGCATAACTTTGCAATGTAAAGATTGGGAGTGAATGGAGCCTCTGTGCGTATGTATATGTGTGTAAATGATCTAGTTGCCTTTGGATGGGGTGGAATAATAATGGATCGTGAAGGAGATGAGTATCATCCTGACACAGAATGAATTTTACCAGTGACTGATGGATTTTCAATTCATGATGTCAGGGTAAGCTTCGTCATTCCGGATTTTGGAGGTCTGCAGTGACCTTCTCCGAATTGGTTGTCTGAGGTTCCTTGTATTATTGATGGAGAGGAATAACCTCTTTTAAGGTGTGAATCATGCAATCTCCTCCATCCTCTCAGGTTGAGATGAAACCTGGCACAGAGGAGTCTGTTTCTCTCCGCTGGTTAAAAGCCTTGTCTAGACAACTAACTCAGATATAGATCACTACAAAGACTACAAAAGCCTTTCTCTGCAGTGAGCTCAGTCCCATTTGAAAAGCATTATTGCAGAATGCGTGGTTGCCTTAGGCCATTTTGCCACAACCATTAACACATATTCTGTTTTACCAAGTATACAAGAATATGAGCAACCTTGAGCAGCCTGGTCTAATGGAAGGTGGGGGTTGGATCTTTAAGGTCCCTTCCAATCCAAACTGTTCTGTGACTCAGAGTTTTCATTATAACTGTTCCAAGCTGGTTGTGTAAAAGGGAAATACTGTTTCCCCCTCCCCTGAGACTCCTCTTGACTTCCCTACTGCCTTTATTCTAGCATAGGAGACGCATTAGGGATTTCATTTCTGCAGCTCAGCTCAACATAAAGGAGAGCTGGGACAGGAGAACTGCTGAAGACACTTAGGATAGTATTATGTGATTCCTTTAGCATTTAACAGCATTCCAGGAGGTATGAGATATACCCATTTGACTGCAGCTGCTGCCAAAACCAGTGACCCGTAAGCTCCTGGGTTCAGGAGAACTGCTTCTTAGTGAAAACACTTATTAAATAATACACAAATAAATGATGGTTGAAGTTATCTCGGGTGTCTCTATAGCATGGTATGATTGACTGATAACTTGTTTCAGACACTGCCAGAAACTGGCTGTGCTTCAGAAATGCCAGTTTCCTTCCCCAAAGAATCTCAATGAGAACACCATCTGGTTTCCTGAGGAGGTCTTTGGGGCCTTCATTGCAGCTCCTGCTTCATTGGGCTGCTGGATGTCTGCATGATGAAGGTCAATGACAAAATAAATAGGAATAGGGGTATAGGTTGCCTGTCACGCACAGTAGGATAGACAAGGATGTCAACTGGACTATATTTTATACCTTATTATATCTGCTACAAATTGTAACATTCAGCCCTTCAGAGAAAAATGCATCTTAGTTAGGCACAAATAAGGTTCTGCATTTGCCTGTGGGGGGTTCTGTGTGTAAATTATTCTGGCTTACACTCTTGCTTGCCTTTAATGCTTCAGAGCTGTGGCTTTTTTGTGATGGGTAAAATGTGTTTGGACCGTCCCCGGTGGAACACAGGTTATTTGCAACTGCAGAAAGAAATGGGACGTTGCTCCCTCACAAGGCTCCTTGAAGTCAGTGATATCATTTATCATGGTCATAACTGGGTAGCTGAACATTCAGAAGGAATGAACATTCAGAAGGAGAAGGACAGGAGAAGGCTGTCCCCGTCCCCTACATGAGTATTAATTCATATCACAGAGAATCGGATGGCTGCAGTGAATCAGTGGATTCTTGCTTATCCCTGTCCCCATGTGTCAAATTGGCCTCTGCCACACACCTTCAGACTGGCAGATCGTTTAAATGCATGCCTCAGTTTCCCTATCTGCAAAATAGAGGCCACTCTGCCTACCACAGGTAGTAGTACGGTGGTTATCTGTAAGTGAGGAACTTTCTATCCTGAGAGATGCTTTTGGAGGTATTTTTGCAGCTGTAGGAAGGTTGTTTTTTGGAGAAACCCCTGTCTGAGGAGAGTCATTGACTGCAGAAACCATGTTGAGGGGTTATGGGAAAAGGTATTGTAATAGTGGGGCTCTGAAATGGGAATTCAGAGTTGTGTCTCAACCCCTGAGCAGTCAAACCCATCTGATTTCAAAGTGCTAACACGGTCATTTCTTTCATATTCATAAGGTCCAAATGAAATGCTTTGAATGAAAATTGTGAAGTCATTCTATTCTGTTTGAGATGTAAAAACATGGAAAGGATCGAACTGTTTTATTTGTTGCATTCAGTACAGTTCAGCGCAGGCAAGGGAAGAGAAGGCAGTCGGGAGTCTTGACAAGTTTGTGTGGTTTGATATAACTGGAAATGAAACAGAAAATGGAACAGTTTGAAAAATCAGAGAACAAAATCTAAACCCCATCCAGTTTTGGGTTCAATCACACAGCAAAATGTCAATGAATTTTAAGTAAAAGAGGCACATTTTCACAACTGCTTTATTTTTTGTTTGAATTTTGCTGTTTTGGTCAATCCTAGTAAAAATTGCTCTGCCTCACAATTTTCCAAGTAGCTGTCAGTGTTGAGAGCCAAATCTGGGGGGTTTGGTTTCATTGTTTTGTCTCTGAGATAGGTCACAGTTACATGTGCTGTTTGGGCTTATGGAGAGCGTTCCATGTGTGGAAGGAGAATTTCAGAGGAATTCCTCGATATTGCTGGTGAACCAAGCAGTACTTCTTGAGGTGACTGCTCCCATCCCAGATCCTTCTTTTCATAGAATCATAGAACAGTTAGGGTTGGAAAGGACCTTAAGATCATCCAGTTACAACCCCCTTGCCATAAGCAGGGACACCTCACACTAAACCATGACACCCAAGGCTTTGTCCAACTTGTCCTTGAACACTGCCAGGGATGGAGCACTCACAACCTCCCTGGGCAACCCATTCCAGTGCCTCACCACCCTCACAGGAAAGAATTTCTTCCTTATATCCAATCTAAACCTCTCCTGTTTATGTTTGAACCCATTACCCCTTGTCCTGTCACTACAGTCCTTCCTTTATCCCACACTTTTGTGACTATACCAGTAGCTCAGTTTGACCATGAGCTCTCACTAAACTTACACCTTGGATCTCTGCTGCCTTTCCATGGACAACATGATGTTTGACCCTATTGACATCTTTTGCCCTTCAATCCCTGGGATATGTTACCTACTTATGATCAGGGATCATCAGCCAGCTATAGTTCTCCAGCTACCTGCCCCTGCTTTATGTAAGAGGTCACACTGAACTTGGGTTAGGTGTAACCTCAATGATTTTTAAGTCACTACTTGATGTGGGTGGGATGCTTCGTCTGTTTTGGGATTGGTGAGAGTAATCTCAATGTCAACCCTACGTGTCAATATAAATACAGTGAGTCAGATTTCCCCTCTGTAGATATGCTTTTCTGTGCATTTTTAGGCTATACGTGTTTTTTTTCTCAGTGCAAGTGTTTTTGAGCTGCTGCTATTTTTCCTCCCTGGTTGAAGCTGGAAGTGGAGATCGGNAACCCTACGTGTCAATATAAATACAGTGAGTCAGATTTCCCCTCTGTAGATATGCTTTTCTGTGCATTTTTAGGCTATATGTGTTTTTTTTTTTCTCAGTGCAAGTGTCTTTGAGCTGCTATTTTCACTCCCTGGTTGAAGCTGGAAATAGTGGAACAAATTCTTTTCACCTCTTCTGGTGGTGTAAATGCGGAGCAAGTTCCCTAACTGTGGAATTACTTGTCATAGGTAACACTGCAGCCTGCACTTGTATCAGTTTGCACTGATGTGACCTGCTCCTGTGCTATGCGCTGCGCTCTCCTCATCAAATATTTAACATCTCAGCATCAGGTTTTGCTAAATTCTTTTCATTCTGCTTGTGTGTGTGTGTGTTAATGAATGCTCCACGTGTGTGACCTTGACATTTTCAGTCATATAGAGGACACTGAAAATCTGCTTTATCTTAAGACACTCTGTGATTTGAGGCATTCCACTCATATGCGTGCCCCACAGAGATGCAAAGCTCTTTTCAAACCAGTTACTATACCTTTGCCCTGCTATTGAATTTTGCTTTCTGTGATTGCTTTTTCTTCCCTTCAGCCATTCTCTATCTTCAGTGAGCCTATTAGCCTTATCCTTACTATTCCAAGGGTATCCTCTGTACATTGTAAGTCAAAGCTGTACATGTAGCAAAGCGGCCACGCTCTCACTCTTTAAATGTCCTTCAGTAATATGTTGTGCTTGTGTTCCCTCTGTGGTAGTCAATGCATTCACAACAGACTGAAACAAAATACAGTGAAGCCTGTGCCAGCATCTCCATTGAGAGATCTTGAAACTTAGACATTGTTGAGGCTTAACTCCAGCCAGTGACTAAGTACTATGCAGGAGGTGGTTGGTACCAACTAAGTACCATGCAGGAGGTGGTGCCAGTGACTAAGTACTATGCAGGAGGTGGTTGGTACCAACTAAGTACCATGCAGGAGGTGGTTGGTACCAACTAAGTACCATGCAGGAGGTGGTGGTACCAACTAAGTACCATGCAGTGACTCTCACAGGGGGGTTGGACTAGATGATCTTTCGAGGTCCCTTCCAACCCTTAGGATTCTGTGATTCTGTGACTCCCTCGCTCCTTCCCGCTTCCCAGTGTGATGAGGAGATTGAAAGAAGGTAAAATTCATGGGTTAAGAACAGTTGAATAAGTAAAGCAAAAGCTGCACGCGCAAGCAAAGCAAAACAAGGAATTCTTTCACCACTTCCCATTGCCAGGCAGGTGTTGAGCCATCTCCAGGACAGCAGCGTGCCATCACACAGAAGGGTGACCTTGAAAGACAAATGCCATCACTCCCAACATCCTTCTTCCCCCAGTTCTATATGTTGACTGTGACATCCTATGGTCTCGGATATCCCTTGGGTGAGTTGGGGTTCAGCTGTCCTGGCTGTGTTCCCTCCCAGCTCCTTGTGCACCCTCAGCCCACTTGCTGGTGGTGTGGTGTGAGGAGCAGAAAAGGCCTTGACTCTGTATAAGAGCTGCTCAGCAATAACAGAAGCATCCCTGTGTGATCAGCACTGTTTCAACACAAATCCAAAACACAGCCCCATACCAGCTACTATGAAGAAAACTAGCTCTACCCCACCAGCCAAACCCAGCACAGTGGTAAAATTCTCGTGAAAGCAACTGAAAACGCTAGTAGCCACTATTTAAAATGCCAGCATTTCCCATAACTACCACGCAGTACTGCCTTGCATTGCCACAGTTTTCCTTTGTACCCAATAATTAAAGCATGCCAGTTGAAGAATGATGGTATCATTTGGCATATGTTGACTTCTGGACACTTCTTTCCTTATCTGTCCTGAGAGGTAGGTGTTTGCCAGCTGATCAGCACTGCCTGCCAACACCCGTCTTCAGATTGCATTGGACAGATTTGTGCTTCTGTACCATGTCACAGGGAGTGTTTTTCGTGTCACACCCTTGTCAGAGCATATGGCTTTGACCCTGAACTTGTTAAACTGGAGGTGCTGTGTTGAGTCAACAGTTTTCAAAGTTGGAATCAGGTTAACAAAGATTTCTAGCCATGTCGTTTACATCTGGGATGATATTTTCTTCTGTCTGAATTGGTCTTTCATGAATGCTAATGATTCTCTGGCTAGTCATAGGCACATCCAAGTAGTAGGCATCTACTACTAGACACATTGCTAATAGTAGGCACATCCCATTGCTTCTTGAAGCTTTCTGTAATCATAGGTTTATTTCTCTGACTACTGAAAAGTCCTGCTTTTACATCATATGTAGAAGCAATCTGGTCTTTCATAGCCCCAGAATGTTGAATTAATGAAAAGGTCAGCAAATATGGTTGTGCTATAGGGAAAACTGCTTATGAAACTCCACTTTGAAATGAGGTAACACTGATGATGAGGCTTGATTGGGTTCAGAAACTGGCATTAGACCACTAATTTGCCCTTCTGGAAGATCTTAAAAAGCAGAGGATAAAAATCTGAGGTTAAATATGCTGGAAGAGCTTTAGTTACTGGGTGAGGTACAGAGCTGAATCCTTTATGAAGTTTACTCTGGGACAAACAAATGGTTCAGCTTTTCCATTGTCCACCTCATCTGAAAAGCGTTGTCTCTGACGGCCCCTAGGCAGCTGCGTGCTGCTTAATCATATAGAAACCATCTCACCACACTGAGAGCATCTGGAAGCAATGACAAGGGATAATAGCTTCAAATGTTTAGGTTAGATATAAGGAAGAAATTTGTTAGTGTGAGGGTGCTGAAGCGCTGGTACAGGGTGTCCAGAGAAGCTGTGGCTGCCCCATCCCTGGCAGTGCTCAAGGCCAGGTTGGATGGGGCTTACAGCAAGCTGCTCTAGTGTGAGGTGTCCCTGCCCATGGCAGGGGGTTGGAACTGGATGATCTTAAGGTCCTTTCCAACTCTAACCATTCTATGGTTGTATGATTCTGTGGTGTGACTCTGCTAGACCTAATTCAGAGGAGATTCCAGAAAGTATCCACAAACAAGACAAGAGAAACTCCTGACTTGGCCAGTTAATAACGAACCTACCCAATAATTCACAAACATCTGAGAAACAAAGTAGGGACAGTTCTGTGCATTTGGTGGTACTTTGTTCTTCCATTTTTCGTTATGATAAAGAACATTGGCATGAAATAGGAGCTTTAAGCCAGTTGCACAAAAATACATAGGCCCCTAGGTGCCACTAATTTCAGCTTAACTCAAGTGGATTTGTGGACCAAAGACTTGACATCTTACATATTTACAGCTTCCAGATGTTTTTGCCCTATAAGAAATCATGGTGTGGTATGTATTGTCTCATTGCAACCTCATGGGGCCTCAGTGCAGAATGACAAAGATGTTTAGGCGCTTGTATCTGCAGGAGGGCAGCTAGTAGGATCTATAAAATACCTCTGCATTCACTGACTTCTGGCGGAATTTGAGTTCTACAGTTTTATATATGCTTTGGTAAATCCCAGTGGCCATATTGCTGGCTTATTTATGTGCCTGCAAAAAATCTGGCCCAAGGATTTCTGGTGTAGCAAGGATCATAAATATCTTCGTACAGATATTTCCACATATGTATATGTAATAGTAAATACCATTGAGTCTCCACTTTGTTCCAAGTATGTATCAGACCCCATTTAGCCTCATAACTTGGGTCATGTACAAAGCAGGCCAGCTTTTATTCATTTATAGCTATGACTTGGCTACTTAAAGATGATAACAAAGAAGATCAGTTCTAAATTCAATTTAATCAGCCCATGGAGATGTTTTCATTGCTGGTTTTGGAAGCGCAAAAAAGCTGGAGTGTTCTCTGCTCTAATCATGTGAGTATGGAGTAGGTGAAAAATGCTACTTCTGGGATAAGTAGCTGAGGATTTTGATTTAATAGTGTCTGTCACTCACTGCATAGGTACCGTAGCACTGGACAACCAGTCAGCAGTTGAGGTAGGGAGCAGCTAGTGAGGGCATAATCATTCTCTTTGGCTAACCGATGAGAAGAGTTTCCTAACCAAAGTAAGCACTCCCTTAAAGCCTTCTAGTGGAGATGTTGAGACAATGGTCTTGAGCAGACATATCCTGGGTTCTCGTCCACTGTACCCTTTTCCTAAATTTCCTGGCTGTGAAGGATCCATTTTGTGAAGGAAACATCCAGCCAGGCTCTGTTTAATCTTTTCCTTTGCAATGCTAATACAAACTATAGCCAACATTTCCTCTCCTGGATTTTCATTGGTGTCAAATACTTACAGAATTGGAATTTTGTATGTATTAAATTGCTTTCACTAGTGTTTATGCAGCATTGTAATAGTAAATACCATTTACTAATGCTATGCAACATTGCTGCGTAAACATCTCTAAAGTCATATTTTATGCCTATCATTCTGTAAAGTCTCATTCTCGTAACCACTTTATTCTCCGAGTGTTATTATTACATGACTATCATCGCCTGTTTTTTTGCCTTTTTCTGGTCAACTCAGTTTTATACTAAGTTTCCAAGTCGTGCTGAGCCTGCCCTGTCCACAACTCAGTAAACCAACATAACTGGACAGAGCCTTGGTTACATGGTCTAGTGTGAGGCATCCCTGCCCATGGCAAGGGGCTTGGAGCTGGATGATTTTAAGGTCCTTTCCAACCCTAACTATTCTATATTTGTATAACTGTTCCAATTGCCATGAGGCCTGCACCACACTGCACTCTTAGAGTTATTGTTTCAGCAGTATGGAGGACTCTTGTGCACTCATATGTGTGTGTTTGTGCTCTCTCTATGTTACTCAGTAGACCCAATAGGTAGTGTCAGGCTTAAAATAAAACAAAGATTAGGTGCTATGTTTCTGCCTAAAAAATGAAAATGAATTTGATTAAATGTTATCTCTTCTAAGGTTGAGCTTTTGCTGCCAAACGCTCAAGCAGAATGCCCAGTACAACTAAGCAAAGTTCTGTGCATGTGCTTTAGAAGCAGAAGCTCTATTTTCTCCTTTTGTTCTCTCTCACTGTCTGGCAGCCACTCTTTATTTGGTCACTTCTAAAAGTTTAATTAAGGCACAGGTGACTTATCTTTTAGATCATCTATGAAAAAATAGCATGTCCTAAGAACATCTAGGTTCATTTGTCTGGCTATACTATTTTTACATTCTTTTGTACAGAGTTTTTCAACCTGCTGTTCGGTCAATCAGTGATTCTGTGGCCAAAACCTATGGGTAAATTTCCTGTGCTTGTTGCAAGTCTTCCCAATCATTCTGTATATTTTCTTTGCTGAAATGTCAAGTTTAAAATAAGCCTATTGCCTGCCTTTCCTTCCCTCTGCCTTAGAAATTTGGCTCTGAAAAGCAGCACCCGTCAATAGATTGAGCTAGAGGTGAAGTGCCAAGAGCTTGCAAAGTCTGCTCTTGGCACAGCCAGGTCCTCCTGTGTGCAGATATGAGCAAGGCCCTTCTCCACACTGAGCTTTGAAGGAGCCTCAGGCCAGGCTGGAAATTTGCAGATATGGTTTTGTCCTTTTACTTAATTGCATCCACGTTTTGAAGCCCGTAGTGAATATTGGCTTGACTGGCAGCGATAATCAAAGAGCTGAAACCCTCTCCTTTGTGCCTGTATCTACAAAGCTGCACCTGCAAAGGCCTCTATACAGAGGTTTTTGCAGTTCCCAGTGCCACATGAAAGAAACAAAAGCACTTTTAAAAATAAGCTTTACAAGATGTTTCTCTGATGTAAATTGGGGGTACAAAGCAACACCAATTGAGCAGAGATATTGTGAAGATTGCACAGTTAAATATTTAAAGATCTTTGAAAGCGTCTGTAATTATGTTCAGTGAGTGCAGCCTAAATGTTTTTCTTAATACAAACAGGAAGCAGAAACTCAAAGTAGTTTTGTGTCACCTTCATGCAAAGCCGCTTTCATTGCTCCTACTGTATTTTAGGGATACTTCATGCCTAGTTTTTCCCAGGAAGGATCCCTGTTTTCCTTCTATTATTTATGACCTGTGAAGAATAATTGATGTTAAATGTCTCTGTTAGCTCCTGTTTATTACAGCCACCAATTTGGAAGTGATTAATAAAAGATATTCCACTTTAGTGAATAATGTATTGCTATAAATGAATTTTCTCACTCCCTTGAGCTCTGCATTATTCTTTGCCACTGTTTCTTAGTTAAGCTAAATTGTTTACCTGGACTTTCTAGAGCAATGGTTATCAATAGGTGGGTCAGAGGGGGTTGGCATGATACCCAAAGCAGTTTGCAATGGCAGTCTCTTCACAAGCCAGAAATTTCAAGGCTTGTATTTTATGTCTCACTCTTGCAACTTTTCATCTTTTCTTTCTTCCTGTCTTGAAGCAGGGTGGAAAACAACATTTTTTGTCTTGGTCCATCAGACAAACATTGATGTGTGCCCTGCAGTGTCCTTCTCTCTTTCCCTCCTAAACAAGTTGCATTAGCAGTTCAATACAAACAGTTCAGCTCTGAGATTATGTTGTGATTGTTTGCATCATGTGTCTGAGCATAACTCTTTCAATGTTCCTCATCATCCGGGCGATGCACACATAAAGCGTTGTGGTTATTTCCTTTCTATACTATCGTTTCCTTTTTCTTTCTTTTTGTGTTTTCTGATAGAAATTGCACACTGTATTCTTCCCTTTGTGTTACAATCCACCTCCTAGAAGTCTGTCTTCTACATTTATTTAATAAGAGCTGGGTCTTCTATTCCCCTCCCTCTATAAAAATTGGAACAATATGGTTTTCAGGAGTTCAAATGCAACTCTATAAGAGGCAGTGATACATCCCACTTAGATGAAAACCTGTTCACTTCTTAGGAAAGACTACATGTGAAGTTTTAATCTTGTAAAATTGGAAGAACCTGTTCCAGGAAACATCATTTTTTCATTTTGTCACTCATTATTTGCTTACTGCATTGACATCTTGCTAGAGCTCTGGAAGAGTTACTGGAACTGTAATAGGGTTTACAAGGCTACCAAATTTAAGTCCTCCTGTTGCACTGATGAGGAAAGGCAAGGTAAGAGATGCTCCTTCAGGGATGTTTGGCAAATCTTTCATAGGTACCTTTAAAAAAGGCGAGATCTCACGGTTGATAATCAAAGACACTGCCAGAACGGATTCCAGTGGTTTGTAATTTTTAATGGCTCAGCTCTGGGGCCCATGACAGAACAAGAAGGTAATCAGAGGGCTGGAGCAGCTCTGCTCTGGAGCCAGGCTGAGAGAGCTGCGCTGGGTCAGCTTGGAAAAGAGAAGGCTCCTTAAAGGGAGACCTGAGAGCAGCTCCAGTGCCTAAAGGGGCTGCAAGAAACCTGGAGAGGGGCTTGGGACAAGGGTCTGTAGGGACAGGCCAAGGGGAATGGCTTTAACCTGCCAGAGGGGAGACTGAGCTGAGCTCTTAGGCAGAAGCTGTTCCCTGTGAGGGTGCTGAGGCGCTGGCCCAGGGTGCCCAGGGAAGCTGTGGCTGCCCCATCCCTGGCAGTGTTCAAGGCCAGGTTGGACACAGGGGCTTGGAGCGGCCTGCTCCAGTGGAAGCGGTCCCTGCCCGTGGCAGGGGTTGGAATTGGATGAGCTTTGAGGTCCCTTCCAACCCAAACCAATCTGTGATTTATTCTATGTTGTCCACAACACTGAATCAAAACTGGCACTAATCCAACAAGTGCTGGCAGAGAAGCCAAAGATGAAATTGTCTTATAAAGTGATCTACTGTTCTAAATCTTTGTCTCTTAATCAGCGCTAACAGACATTGCTAAGGCAGGGTATGGAAAGTTAATCCACTTACTGTCTGATATATTCTGTGGATAAATAAGATTAATAGTACAATTTGTCCTGGATTCTCAGAGTACAAAGAAAGTACATTTGTATTGCAGGATGAGAACAGCAGAATGGGTTGCCTTGGGTGCCATGGTTTAGTGTGAGGTGTCCCTGCTTATGGTAGGGGGTTGGAACTAGATGATCTTAAGGTCCTTTCCAACCCTAACTATTCTGTGATTCTATGAGAAACACAGAGATTGCAATGAGATGCAGTGTCCTCCTACTGTGGGAAAGAGCAACAGAAAAGGATTCTTGAAGAAAACCCCTGCCCTTCTGTTACTTGGCAATGCTTGATTTTAGGTGGAGCTGTTGCTCAGGGAAAGCTTCTTATTCAGTATAGTCTGGATAGGAAAATATCTTGCTTGTCTCACTGGTTTGATTAGCTTTTAAACCTTGAAGTTCTTATCACTCTTTGCAGAAGGATGAACTCTAAGGGGGAAAAGCTTCCTTTTGACACACAGTCTTATAATTGTTAAAGTTTCCTCTGTAATGCAGTGTGGCATTAATTTGGCACTTTAGACATTTAACTCATGATGCTAACTTAGTTTATTTAGCTGGAATATGTCAATTTATTAAGCTGGAGCATGCTCAATGCCCATGATTTTGTCAGTAACAGACTGTTAATGGTGTTACTATAAAGCTTCTTTTGATGTTAATTTGGATAAGGTTTCTTCACAAATCCCACAGGAACAGA
The DNA here is from genome assembly GCA_002631895.1 of Agapornis roseicollis. Lineage (NCBI taxonomy): Eukaryota > Metazoa > Chordata > Aves > Psittaciformes > Psittacidae > Agapornis > Agapornis roseicollis. The sequence continues at coordinate 34,778 of NDXB01021361.1, forward strand.
GAGGCCTCTGGCTGTTCTTATGGTATTGTGGGAAGGTCTGCTCAGAAGGGTTGTTCTGGAGGAAGATTGCATTGTGTGTTGTGTGTGCAACTGTAGTCCTAGAAAGAAGGTGTTATCAGGCAGACTGGTTTGACAGCTTTTCCAACAGGCAGCTGTGCTGGTGTCACCCAGCCTTGTCCCTTCTAAGATTTATCAGGTTCTCAAAGCAAGTGTTGAGTTTGCAAGATGGGATGGCTGCAATGATGTGAAACAGCATTGCACAGCAGCTTTTGTTCATCTTGGGTCAAATACAGTTGCTTTCAGAATGGGTTGATTAAACTCTTACAGGTACAAAGAGACAGAAAATGTTCCCTCCTCCATCAATGGACTTGCCTTTCTTAAAGAAGAAGCGCCCCTTTTCCATGGCACACTTGAATGCCATGGAAATACCTCTATCCTGAGACTTTCTTCCAGGCAGAGAAAATATGAGGTTGTAATCCATCTCCACCATGAAAAGAGGTTCAGGTAGGATGGGAAAAGAGCAATGGCTGCCGTCCTTTTCTCTCACAGCCTTGCGGGAGCTTCCCAGCACTCAGCCCCATTCCCAAGCTTGTATGCCTGCTAAATGATATGGTGCTTTATAATGGCAATGGGCTTAGCAGTTACTGTCTGAACTTGGCTCCTTACTTGAGGATGATAAATGAAGAATGTAAATGGGAAGAACTTTCACTGGCAACAACAAAAATGAAGGGTGTTGTCTTTGTTCTGCTGGTGCCAGTGATTTCTAGGTTTATTGGTTAGAGGAGAGTGTGCAGGAAAATGTATATTGCTTTCCAAATGATTGCTGAAGGTCTAACAAAGAGGGAGAAGAATCTGCTTTTCATTAGAGCTGTTTTAAAATGACAAAACTCTTCCTTTATGAACTTATGAGCTATAACAATCTATGTAAATGTGATTTCTTTTTCATATATTTCTCATATATTAAATACCTAATGAATGGCTTTTATGTACATACAAGGATAAAATATTGTGCTTAATTTTCAATGTACTTACCACATTCATTCTTTGACAGGTTCTTCTACTCTGCTATTTTTCACAGTTCAGCTTCAGTCATCAGCCTGCACTGCAGGACCAGTATTGACCACTCCAGTTTGCTGCATCACTCGTACCGTGGCACTTTTCAACATCCAGGACAGCTCAATACTTCTGCTATAAAGAATGGGGACATAAAGACCAGCCTGCATATTTGTGTCCTTCAAGTATATCCAGTTGAGGAAAAAACTGTATACTATTGGATAAGGTCCTGAAACACAATTTAAAGGCATCAGCAGCAGAAAAAAGAACCCTGAAGTGAGAAAGAGACATGCTTCTTGAGCATGATTCATTTTAATCATGGAGCTGTATAGAAGCAGACGTTGATATGATGAAGTTGACGTGTGACAGAATACCATATGGACTTTCTTCAGTAAGTCAGCTCCATCGTCCCTCAGTCATCACTATTGTCTTAGTAGGCCATAATTTTTAGGGAATTGCTCAGCATGTGTATGAGCTTTCCCAGTCCTAAATTCTTTTTAGCTGCATATTTCTTCTGGAATGAAAATTGGAGACAGTGTAGCCCATAAGTTGCTGTGAAGGCGTCGAAGCAGCATCCTTCACTTTTAGGGGACTGGTGTGGTGGTATGCAGGAATCTAATGTTCTATGCAATTTATGATTGTCCTCTTTACTGAGGAAATAATTCTGTTTGTTTGCAGGTTTATGAACTTACAGACTTGAATGAACAGTACTGAAAGCCACAAATAACTTTGTATCGGCTGTTCTGTCTCAAATGAAGAAATGTTATATATTGTTAACACTCTGATCTCCAAGAGTTTGTGAAAAAGGAATGATTTTTGAGATCAAAATGTTGACTATTTATCATTAAAATTTATTTCTTTTAAAAAAGTGAAGTATCAGTTTTGTGAATTAATTCTTTTCTAACAGACACCGGAGACACCGCTGTGGTGTGTCTGTTGAAAGGGGAATACCTTGATCACAAGCATAAGTGACTTGTCCTGTAGTTAGATGGACGCTTCGAGCTTGTTTGTACATATCTGATGTCTTCCCAGTGAAAAGTCTTGTCTGAAATGTAGGGTATTCTGTATATAACGATTGCACCGCGCCTACGTGCTTACACCAGCAGGAAAACTGGCCTGCTGTTATCTCCGTGTCCACAGGATAACTGAAACTTTCATCCTTCCATTGCTCCTGGTGTTGCAGTGGCTGGAGCAGGAGCCTGTAAGCCCTTGGTTCAGTTCTCAGAGACCCTGCTGACGTATTTTGAGACCTCAGCAGGGCATGTAATGACTGTGTGCTGTTCTCCAGCCTGCCATAAGAGGTGGGTAGCATCTATCTTTCTAGCACACTGTGGGATTTCATCCAGCCATGTTGTGTACTGCACTGAGATTATTCATCTGAAGGTGGTAGCACTATTTCTTCCAGTTTCCAATGCACCTGTGCTGCAAAGTAAGTAGGAGCTTCTTGAGATCACAGTTAGCTCCCTAAAATGGCTATTTTTCTCTTGACTGAGATTTAGTGATTCATTTACTGATAGCCAGAGGCTTTTGTGAGCGGGTTGTCTTAATAGTGTACAGACCTACAAGAATTGTTTTTGCATCTTTGCCAGCCAGCAGTAGACTGGATGTATTCCATGTCTTTTATTCAGGTTTCCATAGCAGAACTTAAAGCTTAAAATTGAAACTTGCTTTATTTTCACTCAAGTCTGAGAGAAAGACCTGTCACAAGCTGCTACACTTAGTGAGGAAGGCGGCTCTTTCCCCAGAGAAAGGGAGCTCTTTGGTGGCACTTTGTGCTATAGCAACAGTTTTCTTTATCACAGTGAAGGAGGGACAGAATTTCGCAACTACCCAATGTAAAAGCCTTTGGTAAAGTAGGAGCACCATTATTTCTGTCCATTTTGACAACAGGAGGGTCAGCACTGTAACAACTGTATGGGAGCTAGGCTTTGAGGCTGGTTTATTAGAGGAGGAAGAATCTACTAAGATGTATGTTTTTAACCTCTCTTTCTGCCCCTGCAAATGAAGCTATACATTCTGACAGGTTAAAATAGCAAATTACCTATCTTTTAAATTATGTAATAACTTTCAGATAGACCCTAAAATGGACAATTTTGAATGGGCACTGAGGCAATTAGTTGAAGACCATCAGTATCCCTAATCATAAATGTAGTTTCTGTCTTTATTAGTTTCTAGCCCCATGCTGGATATATTGAAATCTTAATAGCTTTAGAGTAGAGACAAAGAAGTGATGCTTTTCCCTGTAGATGGGGTCCTTGGAGCTGACGAGCAGGTTTGAATCCTTGTGGAGCCTTGTAAAACCAGCAAGTATCAGAGATGGGAACATGAGATAATAAGTTGTTTTGCTTCTTACAGGGTATTTCCATTAGTTCTTCCTGGTCAAGATGCTATGTGTGAAGAGACCTTATCTTTAAGTACAAGATCCCCAAGATGATAAATCGTGATCTGTAGGCAAAAGCAGTTTGTTACTGAGTGTTGATGTTGCACTAGTTAATGTGACTAATCTAGCCAGTCTTCAAACTGCCCCTTAGAACAGCAGGATAACTTAGACAACCCTGTCCACCCATAAGGTGGGCTCAACCCTTCAGCCTCAATGAGCCTCTGCATTAGAGGATGCAGATTTCCAGTGTCTGTTTTCTCCCAAGGGAAGGGAGTTGAGGTCAATGATGGCTATTGTTTGGGTTATTACACTCAAAGTTTCATTTATAGGCCAAGAGTAAGCACACCTTTTATTGTAAGTAAGGCCATTGTCACTACAACTGAAATCTTAAGAATCAAATCATTATTAAGTTAGATTTAACTGTTTCAGCAAAAACATCAGTTGCAATTGTTATACTCACACTTTTTAGTTTCTACCCCTTCTCCTGATGGTGTGCTCATTCTTCCACTGCTTTTCTGGGTCCTGGGGTTGGCAGTTTTGGTGTGGTGGTGCTGAGGAGCATGGGATTATGACAAATCATCGGATACTGGATTTGTTTGCTGGGAGGAATATGATATTTGTGTTGGTGGTTCCTTCTCCATCTCTCTAGGATCCACTTGGGGCTGTTTTTATGTTTTGTGCACACTTTCGCATTCTCTGTTGCCCTGCAGCTCCAGTTCACATCCAAATATTCCATATTTTTTGTATGTTAGGTATTATTTCTGTGTTCTCTTTGTTATCTCTAAAACCAGTTTTTTCCAGTTCCAGGTCTTAATTTTCTTTAACTGACCATTGGTGAGTTGTTTGTAATGATGAAGTCTCCATGGCCAGCCTGTACCCCAACTCTTATCATCCCCTGGCTCTAATTCCCTATGCCATGTCCTGTATCTTCCTTTCTGAAAGTCTGTCCTAATTGTACCAGGCTTGTATTTCTCTACACCACCTCATGGTGTTAGAGTCATAAGTATCTCACTCTATGTGGACTATTTGTTATTTCTGTCTACAGAAAGCTATAGTTGTACCACATGAACGTAAGTAAAACAGATTAGCCATAAACACCTGGCCAATTACAGGAATTGCTGCATCAGCTAAGCCAGATTAAAATAAGACTGCGGGCACGTCAAGGAAGGTTCAGTCAGAGCAAGTAGTATGGCTCAGTCCTTGTTTGAAAACTCAATACAAAGCTAAGGGCCTGTTGCTAACAATGCTAGCATATTATTACAGGGCTAGGCACTTACTGGTGAATTAAAACTCAAAGAGATTGGGATAAGTCTGTCCTATTCTTTCTTTAGAGAACAGGGGCCAGGAGTCTTGTAGCAAAGGCCTTGCCAGAAAGAGGTATTTTCAGGAAGAATGAGTTGTCTTGTTGGGCTGAAGGACACTTCCTTGTCATCAATCTGCATCTGTCAATCACTTTGTCCTCTTTATCCCCCACCTACATTTCCCTCCCATTGACCAGTGTTTTCCAGATCTGCTGTAAGCATTGACCTGTCAAAGATGCTTACAAACTGTGACATTTGGTGGCTGGGTAGAAGTGAGAGACTGAGATTTTAATTACCTTCCACCCCATCATGACCCCTTCCCAGAAAAATGTGACCTCTGCACTTCTCCATGTTGTTCATCTACTGCTGTCCAGCTACCACGGCCAGCAAGCACGTTCATAGCTACAGCTTCTTTCCCTGACAGCAGTTTGGGGTATGACAGACAGCATGCATTGACGGAGAGGAGAAAGGAGTGAAGAGATGGGATGGATGCCGGATCTGTCAGTTGCTGAACACCTCTGTAAGAAACTGTGTCTTGATATCTCTGTACCTACAGCACTGGGAGCTCATGGTTTATAACACAAGAAACCCCCAAGGGAGCAGCTCTATTCAGCTGCTGCAATGAGAAGTATACTCATTATTAACACTCATCTTTGAATCAAGCTGAGGATGCTTTCTATTCATCCCTAGATGAACTCCTACCTCTGCATGCTGGTTTTCTTTCCCGTGTTCCCCATCTGTCTATTTCTTCTATTTCCAGGCTGGACATACCATCCACCCTGCTGAAACCTGCCATCTGCTTTTCTTGGCCATCTAAAAGAGGGTTACAAGCCTATTTTCAATGTGACTAGGGCACAACACAGTCTTGGCTCTTCATTAGGGACTGTAGTGACAGGACAAGGGGTAATGGGTTCAAACTTAAACAGGGGAGGTTTAGATTGGATCTAAGGAAGAAATTCTTTCCTGTGAGGGTGCTGAGGCACTGGAATGGGTTGCCCAGGGAAGCTGTGAGTGCTCCATCCCTGGCAGTGTTCAAGGCCAGGTTGGGCAGAGCCTTGGGTGTCCTGGTTTAGTGTGGGGTGTCCCTGCTTACGGCAGAAGGCTTGGAACTGGATGATCTTAAGGTCCTTTCCAACCCTAACTATTCTATGATTCTAACTGGAGATCAGTGGTAGTGCTGCCATTATTCTTGCCACTGTTAGCGGTGATTGAGCATTGAAAACACAGTATTTTGAAGCTGGTTAAACTGTCATATTACATGACATATATATGAAGATATTCACATGAGAGCTCTAAATATCTAGGACCTGCTCTTTGCTTTCAGTTTAATAATACCTCTTTATTAAAGGCCATTTTTGGTCAGGCTTTTTCACCGGTGCTCAGGCCTGTAGGCTGTTTCTTTATGTTTGCTGCATTTCAAGCACTAAAGGAAAATTGAAGCTTGTAGGTAAATTCACTCTGAGAGTTGGCATTAGAGGAAATGTTAGGACATTTTAAAAATGCCTATTTTTACAGTGAGGGTAATGGGTGGGTCAGCAATGCAGCTCCTGAGAGTGATTTTCTTTTGTTAGATTCAACTTCCCAAATAGAATGTTCTGTAGGATAAGATGAGATGTCAACTTTCATGTTTGGTTTGGTTAGAAATAATGAGACAGGAAGTGAAAAGTGGGTTTAAATTTGTCAAAGTTCAAGCTGCTGCAGTGATTTGCATGTTTCGTGTTGTTTCTCAGCAGGTCGTTGCAAAGATCTCTGTTTCCACCACGGCAACTGCCATTGTGTCTGAATTCTCTAAGTATTAACAAGGAAATAAGTTCCTAAATATTTATAGCTTTAATGCTAACAAATGCTGTTTCTCCCCTCTCAGCCTTCTCACCCTCATTTATAAAAGCCTGTTCCTTTTGTAATTTGTGGAAGGTATTGCCCGTACAAAGGGATGCTTGGCAGCAATTCCAAAAGGAACGTGATAGAATCCATGGGCAGTGATTGTGCAACCTGAATCACAGCTGCTGCTTCTGGCCCTCTAGTATATAAATTCCAATTTCTAGTTAATAGATTATAAAGCAGAGGGCCAAGAGGGACGACCATCTAGCTCATCTAGCCTGATGGCCCACATATCACAAGTAATTGACCTTTATGCAGTACCCTTCACCAAACCTGGCAGAGTTTACGTTTAGATAAAGCATATTTGCCAAAAAGGCATTCAGGCTTGGCTTCAATGCATCAAGGGAGGAAGAATCAGCAACTTCCACAGTAGTCTGTATCATTAACTTATTGGTTAACTGCTTTCTTGGTTAAAAAGTATGGCTTATTTCTGATTTGAAGTTGCCCAGTTGTACCTTCTAGACATTGCTCCTTGTTATGCCTTTGGTAAATTAGAATTTACTAATAGCTTGCTTATTGTTACCATGTACCTTGCCAAAGAAAAGGCAGGGGATAGAGGAATGATTGATTAAATAGAGCAAACTCTTTACTTCTCAGTGAGGCATTTCTTTGGCAGTCAGGGATTGCTTTAGCAAACCTGGGTAAACTCTCTTGGCCTGTGAGAGTTAGCTTAATCCACCCATCATAGATCCTCTGCTAGTTGAATACCCAACGTGATGTAAAATGTTCAGGTATTCTCAGCTGCACAGCTAGCAGTTAGTTTGCAAAAGAAAAAGTCCAAATCTTCCCCTGTCTTACTCATGGGACTGCAATCTCACAGAAGACAACTTTGTTTTTTCTCTTCTGAGATCTCTAAACACTGCACATTTTAGGTTTAGTTTTCTGGTTTATTCCTCCAAAGACAAGCCAATGGGCTTGCTGAGAATTAGGTAATGATTTATCATGTCCTGACTGAGTTGCCTTCTGCTTCTTGTTGCTATACTGCTTAAACCTCACCATTCATAGAATCATAGAATAGTTAGGGTTGGAAAGGACGTTAAGATCATCCAGTTCCAACCCCCCTGTCATGGGCAGGTACACCTCACACTAAACCATGTCACCTGAGGCTCTGTCCAACCTGGCCTTGAACACTGCCAGGGATGGAGCATTTACTACTTCTTTGGGCAACCCATTCCAGTGCCTCACCACCCTCACAGGATAGAATTTCTTCCTTAGATCCAATCTAAACCTCCCCTGTTCAAGTTTGAACCCGTTACCCTTTGTCCTGTCACTACAGTCCCTAATGAAGAGCCCCTCCCCAGCATCCCTATAGGCCCCCTTCAGATACTGGAAGGCTGCTATGAGGTCTCCATGCAGCCTTCTCTTCTCCAGGCTGAACAGCCCCAACTTTCCCAGCCTGTCTTCATATGGGAGATGCTCCAGTCCCCTGATCATCCTCGGGGCCTCTTCTGGTCTTGTTCCAACAGCTCCATGTCCTTTTTATGTTGAGGACCCCAGAACTGCACACAATGCTCCAGGTGAGGTCTCCTGAGAGCAGAGTAGAGGGGCAGGATCACCTCCTGCAACCTGCTGGTCACACTCCTTTGAATGCAGCCCAGGACATGGTTGCTTTCTGGGCTGCAAGCGCACACTGCAGCTGGCTCATGTTCATGTTCTCATCGACCACCACCCCCAAGTCCTTCTCCACAGGGCTGCTCTCAATCTCTTCTCTGCCAACCTGTAGCTGTGCCTGGGGTTGCTCCAATCCAGGTGTAGGACCTTAGTTTTGTTGAGTCTATGACACCAGCCTTTGGGGAATGCTTTTTCATGAAATCTTTTTTATTGCATAAAGGATGTAGCATGAAATTATCACATGCTTTTCTTTCCAGGTGGGAATACATTAAAATCACAGCAACTCAATGTGGGACTGAGCAATTTCAGGTATATCGATCAGAATTCTAGCCTCTTATTCTTTGGTCCTGCTGTTCATAAAATAAATAGCTTTCACATGTAAAGTAACTTAGATTTCCTCAGAAGAACTGAGCTACTAATCATAAGGTTTTGCAAATAAAGAAAAATGATTTATCTTCTGAAAAGGAGAAATCACAGATGGGAAGAAATGTAATGGTTAACATAGCAACAGGTCTTGAAATAAGTAAAGTGAGCAAAAGTGAATGTGGAAAATGAAACCCCTTGCACAGATTTAAGAGAGTAATAAAACAAAATGGCAGAGAAAAATGAGTTAACTGAGAAGTCAGGGATGATGTGAAATGTTACTTACTATCTATTAGAGACAAACTGGACTATTTAGACATATTTCAGCATGAATGAACAAGGACTTTAAAGAAAAGTTGCCCAATCTGTAATTTCCTATTTAATTTAAATTTTGTATTATCTTTATTCTGTATTAATGACTCGGATGCAAGGGTGATGTCGAGTACACGATACTGGGATGATTGTGTAGCCTTCAGAATGAATAAAGATTGCTGATGAACATGTTCTTGGAAACTAGAATCTGTTCTTATCATCTAGTGATGATGGCCAAGAATTGCATTTGTCCTTTTGACAATGTTATCTTACACAGGAATACAAGAGCTGCCATGCTGGTTCAGTGTGGTGTCTTATGCAGTTCAATCCTATCCTTAAAAATCAAACAAATTACATTCCAGAAGGATTTGTTTCAAACGAATCTCTTCTGCTTTTTTTTACTGGGCCAAGATCTAGATCTCAGCAGTCCCTCATAGCAATGAGTTCCACAGTCCTATTCTGCTCTATATAGATTGTTTCCCTCCACTGTGTATGTACCCACTTCTAGTTGCATTGACTGTACCTCTGATAGGTTCATGTGAATCATGAGAATCCGATAGCTGCTTTGTCCACAGCCAAGACAATATAGTTTTTATTTATGTGAAGCTTCTAGAGGAACCTTGGAACTTGCGAAGAGATAAAACAGCACTTGTGTGACTGCTGCCCTCAGTGCTCTCAGCTTTGCTTTGTAGAACTGCATCAGTGACAGAGGGTTCCTTTCCTTGAAACTGTGAGGTTGGAATATTGGCTCCCCTGTGGGATATTCCCTACTGGAGTCAAACAGAGGGTTCTGGCTTTTCACAGTCTGCTAGAGAAGATGTAGGTGTTCTGAAGATTCTTTTTTGAGAACCAACCACTTGAGCAATTTTACATTGGCTAAAAATATTGGCTCCCTTTTGGAGAAGCTGAGCTGGGACATCATGACTGACTCAGCCAACCTTAACTTACGCTGTTGCTGGGCTGGGTGAATGCAGAAACCCAACACACCTTCCTGTGCCCTTTCCTGTTGGCACTTGAGCCTGGGTAGCTGTGCAGGAAGGTGTTCTGGTCCCTGGTCTAGCAGAAAGCTAAGCAAGGAAGAGAGTAAGGAAGGGGCAGGGAAAGGGGAACAGAAAGAGGGAACTGATGTTCGCTTTTGTAGTCCTTGCTTCCACAAATTGGCTCTCCAAGAACCGTCAGTCATCTCAGATGTGTTATATGAACAGAAGTGAATAGAGTGAACCAATCCCTCTTCGTCTCAGTCATCTTATGTATTCATGTCTTTTCTTATTTCTTTCCCCCCAAAGATGCACAGTCCAAATATTATCATCCTTGCTTCCCTTCTTTGGACATTCCCTTCTCTAGTTCTGCTATGTTCCTCTTGAGACTGAGTGATCAGTGTTGCACACAGTGTTCTAGGGGAAAGGGTAACAGTGATTTATATAGGGGCACTGTAATAACTTTGATAGTCTTCAGGGTGTATAATACCTGCATCCAAAGGACTGTCCCTCTTACCTTACAGTCCCTGAGAAGTTCTTAGGATTTAATGAAGTGGTTCATCCATTGCCTGCTTAAATGTGCTGTAGCCCACAGCTGAAGGACAGTATTTATATCAGCATTCTCTCTTCCCTTCCTTCTACTTTACTGTGGCTAATACAGATACAGGGTTGGAAAAAGTCTCCTGCCTCATTCTCAAGTTCTCATTCCCACCAGTTTCCAGTCTCATGCCTCTTTAGCCCTGCCACATAACTGACTGCTCATCACAAGATGGTACAACTCTGACTGGACCTGAATGACCCAGGAGCAAATTCCTTACGCTGCTGATGGGTCAATGTGCCATCATTTAATTACTTGGGCTCTATATTAATTTTGAGTAACTTTGGACATCTACAGTATAGACTAACATATTCAGTGGCAGCCCGTTTTATTGGCAGCATGGAGAAAGGAAGAGGCATTTTCATGATAAGAGCCATCCACTGGTTCAGGCACAGATTTCAGAGCAAGAGGAGTTTTCCCTTTGAAGTTTCTCTTGCACACATCCACACTTTGGATGTCTACATCTGGTAAGATGAATCCTGCCCTGACTCACAGTCTCCATCTGAATTATTACTGTTTTCTCTCTCCCCCTTTTAGGACGCACATCTTCTATTCCTGCCAAGCTCTGGTGTTAAGGTGCATTGATTTTCGTTGGGCATATCAGCCATAACACAGCAACAAATAAGCAATCAAAGCTGACCTCATAGATTCTGCTTGTACCTTCTGTTAATCTTTTCCTGCATAACATCGGGAAAAGGAGATAAATGGTCACTGTTCTCTCTCTTTGTACTCACTTTTCAGTTGATGCTTGCAGATTTCATTAATCTTCCCTTTTTGGAAAATTACATCCCACTTTTTGTTATCATAAAATCAAATAATCAGTGTCTGAAGTTTTGTATAGATAAATACCTATACACAACACAATATATATATGTATATTTTGCTTCACATTACTGTCAGGAAAAAGGGGATATTTTATGGTATGTTGCTTTCTTAGCACATTAATAGCATACTTATTATCCTCATGTGCCTGACACCTGAAGGTTTCACTGGCAATTTATGTTCTCTTTTTCCCCAGAGGTAGAAAAAGCAGTTTCAAAGCCATGTTGCAAGATGTGTTCATCCATCACATTTGGCTGCTATTTCTCTTTAGAGCTGTAGCCCTTTGAGGAGTCTTATGCTGTTAGCTCTCACTTCAGAGCAGTATTGTGCCTGGAAAAAAAGCCAGGAATACCTGAAACTCAGAGGAAAAAACGTGGTGATACATGGCCTGAGACTGCGGCGCCATAGCAAGGTATTTTGCTGCCCAAATGCATCTTTACTGTGAGGGTGATGGGGCACTGGAATGGGTTGCCCAGGGAAGTTGTGAATGCTCCATCCCTGGCAGTGTTCAAGGCCAGGTTGGACGAAGCCTTGGGTGCCATGGTTTAGTGTGAGGTGTCCCTGCTTATGGCAGAGGGGTTGGAACTGGATGAGCTTAAGGTCCTTTCCANCTTGGGTGACATGGTTTAGTGTGAGGTGTCCCTGCTTATGGCAGAGGGGTTGGAACTGGATGAGCTTAAGGTCCTTTCCAACCCAAACCATTCTGTGATTCTATGATCTCTTGATTTCAGCCTTTTCCCTTCCTTCCCCAACTTCTCCAAGCTCTGCTCTGAGTCCTCCTCACCCCTTCATTTGCAGGGCTTGTTCCCAGCATTGCAGTGTCCCTGCACTCTCTTTTTTCCCATCACAGCTGCAGCAGCAGAACCCACAGTAATACACAGTGATGTGAAACACTGAAGTTAATGCTAAATAAAATCTCACTTGCATGAAACTGTTCATACCTGCATGAGTCTGGGTTAGTTTTCATTAAAAGGCTCTCTCCTTCTTTGTTACTCTGGGAGCAAAAGTAGATGGTTCAGCTTTTGGGTAGTGAGCAGCAACAGTGAAAAAATGAATATTGAAATCTGTCTGTGGTTCTTCTGAGTCACCGTTAGCAGCAACTAATTAAACACAGGAGTGAGTAGGTTCTAATACTTTCAGGCTTTAGTTGTTGAACAGCAAGTGCCAAATAGGTTCCCTTTCAGAGACCCCATTGGCTTTGTCTAGCACCATTTTTGTTTGGTGCTTGCTCCCACTTGCATTTCCTGGCCTGATGCCTTTGGGCTAATTCTGGGAGCTGAGATCTGCCACTGCTTTCACATGAACCATAGGTTGGAAGACACTGTGGCCTTTCATATCAGGTGTGAAGAACTCTCACATTTGGTACCAACAATAAATAACAGTCTCTAGAACAAGTCTGGCAGCTTCTAGGACTCAAAGGGGAGCCTGTTGTTCTCAGCTCATGGGGATGGCTGGCTGCTTCCACTCTAGGATGATGTGAGATGTAAAATGAATAGGTAGAAGTTTAATACCTGTTTCTTGAAATTGATGTTGTACTTCAAGGATTTAAACTTTATAACTTTTCCTGTCTGCATCTTTATGTTGTTCTGAATACAATGCTGACTGATCCATCGTGAGAGCAGCTGGTAAGAAAAATCCCTGTTCCCTGGCTAGGGAACATATGGAGCAAGAGAATGCAAACATATGAATAGCACTTCAAATTGATACCTCCAACCTGTCTACTGAAGCACTGATGATCAGCACTGACAGCAGGAGGAAGATTAGAAAACATCCTTGCCCTCAATGACTCCAGTGAGAGGCTGTGTAGAAAGAGTGAGAATATCTAGTAAAAACCATCTCACAGAGGAAAGCTTTTGATTCACTGAATCACAGACCTGAGTTTAGGAGTTCTTTTTGGCTGTGAATACTTTTATGCTGCCTGAGACTGGTAAGGAAGGTAATAAATAAAGGGAGAAATGATAAATAGGAGGGATTCCTGGAGAGAAGCTGCTGGGATTTGTGTTTCATTTGTGTGGAGTTGCTTCCCTGGTGAGCTGCAAGGAGCTGTAAGCATCACAAGGGGGGCAAGATTGTCTCCCATGCAAATGACATGGGTGAGCATCTGTAGCTAGGAGGAGGAGGATTAGTTCCAGTGGGGCAGCTCAATTTCCTTTGCACAGATGGGTTAGCAGCCATAGGGAGTAATGGGGGTGGAAGAGGGAACTCCAGCTTCAACCCTCTGTTTCTTTCCAGCATGCCAAGCAGAAGGCAGGAGCAAGCATGGAAGGGAAAAACCCTGCCATTTATCTATAGATGCTAACAGATGTCTCTCACGAGGGAACAAATTGTCAACTTCAAGGCACAGTGTGTTCCTAGGTTTGCTTTCTGCTCAGGATATACTATCTCCATAAATGAACAGAAGCTGCTGACTTGCAAGGAGCTGGGAAGATTAACCAGACAGAAAGTGGTAGAAGGGAAGGTAGAAATAGGGAATATTAGTAACACAAAAGATCCAGCTTGGAAAATGCACTCTCATATGTCTGGGGAAGACCTAATTGGAGACTAATCTGTTCTGCTGGAGAGAGATGCTTAGAAAGCACTAGAAATGAAAAAAAATCCCTACAGATAGCAGTGGGAAACCAATTACATGTGGGCTTGTATTGGCACTAAAGAGTATGATTTTGGGGCTACACACAGAGGCAAAACTGTTATCTTCCAGGGAGGTGATGATCCAGCTGTATATGGTGCAGATGGAACGGTATCTCCATCGCTGGCATATCAATTCCAGACTGACATGGACAAATTGAAGGGAATTCAGAGAAAGTGTCATTAGAAGGGAAAGGTCTGGAAATATATATACATATATATTTTATAGAAGAAAGATTAAAAATGTATTTTATATGGCTCAGCAGTGATTTGAGTTGGAAAGAATAACATTGTACAAAAACCTGAAGGCAGTAAATAGCAAGGGGGAAAAAATACATTTAGGGTAGCAGAGTAGGTATACATATAAAGGGTAAAAAGGATCAAGGAGAACATAGGTAAGAAAAAACCTTTGAGCACAAGAATGATACATATGATTGTGCAGTGGCTCTGAGAGGAAAGTGGTAGATGCCCATGATGGGCCCATTTCACTATCAATAGGAGTGTCCAGAAATGATCAAGGCAACTCAGGTCCCAGAGTGAGTCTGTCTCAGCAGCACAGAGTATCTCCAAGCAAGACATTCCATTGGTGAGCAACAGATGTATTCTTTGGCCCAAAATAGGGATTTTTCCCTAACGCTTTCCAGGTGTGACTTACTTATCCATTCATGCTTCCTTACACAGAGTTCTATCTCTCTTTTTCAGTGTTTTCTAGAAGAAGCCTGGTTTGTAGGAAGACATAGAGGACAGTGATGTCCTCCTGTCAAAGCTTTCTTTGGTCCTTGGTCAGATTGAGCTCCCTTTCTGAGTTGTGCCTAACATGACCTCTCTTCAGCTGCTACAGAGAGCAATCCTCTCTTCTTTCCCTCTCCTGGCCATACTGAAGCCCACAGAGGTCCCAGTTTTTCCTACCATGTGGCTGGTCTTCTGGAATAAACAAGCAGAATAGCAGACCTGGTGGCTGCTGCAATCTGCTCTGATGAGAGCTGTGCCTCTTCCCTCCCACATCCTCTAAACCGAGTGTGAGCGTGAGGGCCTGATTATGCCATTCAGGGCTCTGTTTTCTCTGCACTGATGATATTTGTCCACGATACACTGAGTGCTGCAGGGCTCCGTGTGTGTTTAGCACCACTGCACAAAGTCACAACTCTCTGCACCAGCTTTTCTGCTGGAGTTGAGCTGGGGATCAGCATCCCATGGCATCAATGAGGGCTGAAAGCAGTCCAGGGCCATGGGGTGGGTGAACAAAGGCCTTGGGCCATTCCAGATTTCCAACCAGACCCTTTTTGGTTATTTATGATCTCTATGGAGATGTTTTTCAGTTGTTTCTATGGAGACCGTGATGCCTTCTTTGATTGCAACTTTAATAGTGGAATTAGTAAGAGTGTGTGGCCTTTCGCTACAGTTCAGTGGTTGAGAACCAGAGCAGTGTAGTAAGTGGAGGTCATTAACATCTAATAGCTGTGCAGGGACCTTTGTGTTATTCAGCAATTAGCATTCTTCACTGGTACCAAACCCCCATAGAACAGTGGAGTATCACTAGGGGGGCAAATAAATCAATGCACAGATAGAATCATAGAATAGTTAGGGTTGGAAAGGACCTTAAGATCATCCAGTTCCAACCCCCCTGCTGTGCTGTGTATCAGTGAGTGAAAACCCACCCCTCTTTACAAGGACACAGGTAATGGTTCTGTTCCTCCCCTGCTCCTTTCAGTTTTATTTTATAAGCAAGAAACCCTATAACAAGACACCCAAGCAAGGATTTGACTTTGGTTATGAACTGATGGGGAGTTTTGAGCTAAAGCTGTTCATGGTCATGTGTCTGATTTCTCAGAAGCACGAGTTGGGTTGGGGAGCTGAGCCCCAGCAAACAGATCCAGACCCATCTCAAAAGAAACTGTACCCCAAACCTGCACGCAGCAATGCAAAGCCCCGTGTGTTCACTAGCAGCAGTGATCAACTGCTCTTGACTATGGAGAAGTATGAGCTAGGTAATGGTCAGAAGATGCTTCTCTATAGAAAACCCCCAGCCTCTGGGGTATATGTAATGTTTGTTTCAGAAAGTGTTGCTTAGCTACTACCAAACAGACCATTTCACTCACAGAATCCACAGGGTAGGATTTGTCTGTTATATTTCAGCTGTGTGACACATCCTGTAAGGCACAAATGAGCAGCACAATTATTTCAAAGCATTAAATGCTGAAGACCAGAGAGGCAAAAATCAGACCTATGTTCTGTTTTTGTGCCTTTAAACCCCAGTTCTTCCTCTTTCTCAGTGATGCAAGGACCTGTAACACTGCAGCGTGTTGTGGATGTACTGTGCAGAGGACCTGTGTCATCAGGAAGTGCCCTATGAGCCAGGCACATATCAGCCTCTGGCATAGCTTGAGGATGCACAGGGCTAAATATGAAAGTTATATCATTCTATCACAGAAACAGCACCTGCTGCTGGTGGGCTACAGCATCCGTACCACAAGGAGGGGGTCAGAGCACTGCTGCTGGCAGTGATCTCCACCAGATCCCTAGGGCAGTGCATGGGTTTGCTCTGTTGCAACGCACACAGGACAGCCCAGTCTGTGCTGCAGCCTCTTCAGCAGCCCTTAAGCTGCCAGAAGCAGTGTATACTGCTGGATTCGTGAAGCCTTGAGTAGGTCATGTCTGTTGCTGCTGCTGCTGTCTTTAATTTGAGGTTCAGGGCTTGAATCCTCATGCTCTTCCCCTGCCTCACGTGGTGTCCATCCCACAGGAGACACCTTTCATGAACTTCTCCAATGTGAACTTCCCACAGGCTGCAGTTCTTCATGGACTGCTCCCGTGTGGGTCCCTTCCATGGGGTGCATCCCTCAGGAACAGGCTGCTCCAGTGTGGGTCCCCCATGGGGTCCCAAGTCCTGCAGCAAACCTGCTCCAGCATGGCCTCCTCTCTCCATGGGGCCACAGGTACTGCCAGGAGCCCGCTCTAGCTCAGGTTTCCCATGGGCATCCCACTGCCCTGGTGTGGAGTCCTCCATGGGCTGCAGGTGAATATCTGCTCCATCATGGGCCTCCACGGGCTGCAGGGGCACAGCTGCCTCACCATGGGCCAAACCACAGGCTGCAGGGGAGTCTCTGCTCTGGTGCCTGCAGCACCTCCTGCCTTCTTCTGCACTGACCTTGGTGTCTGCAGGGATGTTGCTCTCACATATTCTCACTCCTCTCTCTGGCTGCAGTTGCAGAGGTCTTTTATCCTTCTTACCTACATTCTCCCAGAAGCACCATCTCTGAAGAGCTCAGCCTTGACCATTGGTGGGTCTACTTTGGACCCAGCTGCATTGGCTCTATTGGCCATGGGGGAAGCTTCCAGCAGCTTCTCACAGAGGCCATTCCTGTGGCCCCACCACGACCAAACCCTTGCTGTGCAAACCCAGTGCAGCTGTGAAAAGCAGATGTGTTTTGGAAGGATTAATCTGAAGAGTTCATGGCAAGCCAGCAGCAGGGCAGGCCCTAAGTCATGCAATGACATGTTGCACTTTCTTCAGTCAGCCTTGTGGGATTTATTGTAAATTGCTTAGACTTTGTTTGTTTGTTTTTTACTATTAGGGCATATCAGAGACTTGCTGAAATGTGAGGTTTGTGTTATAAAGGCTGCAAATCATAAAACTGGAGATAAAAAGTAATGCTTTAAGACAAGTAAAATCCTGTGCTTGCAATTGTAGCCATTACTTTACGGAAAAACCTGGGCATTGGTCATTAAATAGAAGCTTGTAAAACATTTAAGTAAGATGGCAAAATGTCTTTCATCTAAGTTGTTGAACTTAGTTCTGCGGGATGAGAATATGCAACTCCACAGTATCCCTAATGATACCGTAATGGGTGAGCAGTGGAGGTTGTGTAAGAGGAGAACCTGTTACATGCAAAACCTGCCCTGAGTAAAAGCAGAAAACCTCAACAGAAGCCAATGGGCCAAGGAGATGCTGATATGAATTCCCTGTGTGCAGGCTGCCAATTGCAGCCATGTCCTCTGGACAAAATGCATGTAACCTGCCTCATGGTTGTAAGCCTAGTATATAACATTTGAGAGTGGCTGGAGTCGGATACGCTCTGAAAACACTAGCCATGCTTCTTCATCTTCACAAGTGTGATGCTGTCCAGTACTGTAGAGAAATAAAGAATTAAAGGCTTGGATCTGTAATGACCAAAGATAAAATCTGGTTATGTCAATAGTGGCCTTTGCATTAGAACAGGAAATAAATGTTTTCATAGTAGCATGAATTTTTGTAACATGAAGTGTATGTGTGCTCCAGGATTACAATGTGTTTTGGTAACCGGCAGCTTAGCAGTCTTTCTGTTCAGTTTGCAATGTAGCCAGGGGCGGATGATCAATGGAACTATTCTTTGCTTTGATAAATCCTCTCCTTGTGTTTCTCTGTTTTAAAACAGATATATAAAAGGATAGGCAGTAATCTAATAAATAGGAACGGTAAAGCAGAGCTAACAGAAGGAATTACTTAAAAGGTATTTTGGATGGCATCCTGTGTCTAAAGTGGCAAAAGGTTTCAGTAAGGATTACAGCTGCCAAATCAACAAACAGGGTGGACTTGACCTCCTATGGCCTTTATATTCAGTGACTGTTAGTTCTCAGCTGTATTTTACCTTCTCTTTCTCTTGACCATCCTTTGAGCTCCATGACAGCTGGATATTATGTTAATGGTATTGTGCTTTGTCTATGGCTCACAGAGAAGTTCTGGATACAAACAGCATATTATGTTGGGTCCAAGCTACGCAGATCAGCATGGTAAGAGTGGCATTGGTAGAGATCCTTCAGGAACCACATCTACAGAAGAACAAGTGCATTGGCACTGCTCATGCAATACTGACTCATTTACATTTATGTTAGAATTTGCTTTATGGAATAACACTAAAGGCAGGGATAAAATAAACCAGGATATAAATAATTTCAATTCAGATTCCATGCGTAGCTTCACACCATAAGGTCTTTCCCCTGAACCTCCAAATAGTTCTATATTCTGTAGCTTTTGGGGAAGTTGGGAACTGTATTGGAACCAAACTTTGCAGCTTAAGATCATCCTGCTTTGTTTCTAATTTCTGATTGCACAAATAGTTCTGCATCCAGGACTGGATCTCCTCTGTAATTTTGGTCAACTTTTGGAGGAGCTGTTTAATGGCTGCTTATATAAAAATCAGTGGTGCCTCTATCAAATTGGGCCAAATGTGCTTAAAACCCCTTAATGTGGATTTAGATCTTACTCCAGGCTCTGGTTTGAAAATGTTAAAAAGCAATAAAAAGTGACTAATAGTACCTTTTTTTTTTGTGGATTCCAGTAATGCCTGGGTACGTAACTACCAAGTAAATAGAATTTTTCTTCCCATTATCTTACCCTGAAAGAGGACTGAGCCATTAAACCAACTTAAATGATAAAGAAACATATAACACTCCCCATGAAAGTGCTTGCAGCTGTGTTCTTCCACCACGCATTCCGTGAGGATTCCATTATAGTAAATTGGAGCTCTTAGTGTCACAATATTGCCATCATTACATGTTCAAAATATGAGTCAGATCTGTAGCACTCCTTGATGTTCTAATATCGTAAATGTGCGTAGTGTTTTACTTTCAATTCTGGTTTCTAAGCTTTTAGAGCCTAGAAACCAGAGGGCAAACTGCCTGTCCCAGTAGGGTGTGAAATTTTAGGGGTCACATCCAGCCTACAGTAGTGATACAGCCACATTCTTCTTTCTTCTTGGCCACTCATGGGGACTCCATTTACCTTCTCTTGCCAGGGTAAAGGGTTTTCCCTCTGAGCTCCTCTGTCTCCCAGCCCCATCAGCCCTGCATGCTGCCTTTCACCACTTTCTCATCTTCATCTTTTCTCCCCATATCATTAAAGTGACTTCCTTAATTGCCTGTGTGCATCTCTTCTGCCTGTGGCTCTTGATGTAAGATGCAGTGGTCACCCCCTGTATCCCATCCTGGTGGACTGTAAAGAATAGCAGCTCCCTGGCTTTAGCTGTTTTAATGATAAAGAGGTATGATGGTCTTTTAGAGTGAGGAGCAACTAATGAACTGGTAGCCCTTCATAATGGTATATGGTGAGACATGCTAGACAATCACAGGAATATGCAACATCTAGGACAGTGAAGAAATTTAATGCTTCTTTTGTGTTAAAAGACTTCACAAATGGGACTTTGAGCAGAGGGAACATACTACATTTAAACAGATACTTTTACGTGTTCTCCTCCCTCTAACTTCCCCATGCAACTGTTTTCTATTGCTTCTTCCCCTGGTTAATAAGTAAATTTGTTCTTTTTATCTCTCTGAAGCAAGGGCAAATCCTATTGTTCTCCTGTTGAAGGACTTTCTATGCCATTTCCTAATCTATATGAATTAGATACATTGCACACATATAGATATATAAACTAGATATTAAAGTCTACTCTAGAATGTTTCTTTCAATAACATACCAGTGTGTATAAATCAATCAATCAATCAATCAATCAATCCATTAGTATCAGCTTGGAACCATGACATAACCGTATGTGTTTCCAAGTTTGCTCTGAACAAAGTGGGAAGACTGTCATCAGTAGGACTGCTATTTGGAAGTCATTTAGTGCCAAATCTACTATGTATGGAATACCTGCTGGTGACATGGCAGTCATAGATACCTCTATGGAGAAGTCTAGAGAAGGAGGAATTGGAGCAATGACCTCATTTAGTGCTTCTAGGGAGCCTGTGCTGATGGTTTCATACATATATCCCTCCAAGCCATTGAACTTCCAGGTCTGTCATTCTACTTGGGAAAGGAACAGACAGAAAGCAACGGAAGCAGATGAAGCAGGTATCAGGATGGCGACTGAGATTAAATCGGAGCATTTGCAAACATTGTTTTGTTTCTCATGAAAATTTTCCATCCATTTTAGCATCTGAGAAATTAATTTCCTGGTGACCCCTCCGACCACTCCCAGAAATGGATACACATGGGACTCGTTTCCATTGACTTTGGTAGCGATATTTAGCTTTTTCTAAAGCACATCAAACTTTCACAGACTTTACAAATGTTATGGAACTAAGCTTCATTCATCTGTTGGCTCTTGTTCTCTTGTCAATGAAATCTCATGTCTATCGGATAGAAGTTCCCATAGCCACTTTATGAGTCTTTCATGGTTTTATTATTGCAGGGCTGTCTAAGTTGAAGGCTTGTCAGATTTCAGAAATAACTTTTAATTGCCTATTTGTTCTTGCAGTATTTTTACTTTTAATACTTCATTTTTTTCTACCTCAGAAATAGATTTCTTTTCTGTCTGCTGTGAGCTCCCACGCTGCCTGTGGGTAGTGAAGAGAACACTTATTTCTATGAACCATTAAACTGTCATGACGAGAATGTGATTTCAGGACTGCGTTGTGTTCCCTGCTGCATCAAAGTGGTCCCAGGGGCTCTGATTCATGATCCCACCAGGTGTTGATGTGATTCCTACTTCCAGTTTGCAGTTCCTGGAGGAATGGCTAGAACAGGATGTACATATGCATGGAGCATATCAGTTGGAGATTGTGGCTCTGCATAGAGTTCGCATTAATGCCTGACTGTAAGGAGTCCTCTGCAGAACATATCCATACTATTTCTGGTCATTTCTGCTAAAGGGACTTTAACTCTTTACAACTACCTGAAAGGAGGTTGTAACGAAGTGGAGGTTGGTCTCTTCTCCCAAGTAACAAGTGATAGAAGAAAGGGTAATTGCCTCAACTTGCTCCAGGAGAGGTTTAGATCGGATATGAGGAAAAACCTGTTTGCCAAAAGGGTTGTCAAGCATTCAAACAGGCTGCCCAGGGAAGTGATGGAGTCACCATCCCTGGAGGTATTGAAAAGATGTAGGTGTGATGCCTGGGGACATGGTTTAATGATGAACTTGGCAGTACTGGATTAATGGTTGGACTTGACGATCTTAAAGGTCTTTGACTCTTTGGTTCTGTGAAGATTTAATTGTCATCATCCTTGCACTTACTTTTTTGAACCCAGTGTATGAGAATATTCTATGATTCTATAATATATAAATCCAAAGGAATTACGAGGATAGTGAGAGTACAGAGCCAGTTTTGTCATGCAGCCTTTTTTTCCTGTAGACTAACTGGTAGAGTTACATTAAGTAATTTGCTTTTTTAACACAGTTACTGAACATCCTGTTGTGTCTTAATCTACTTCTGAAGCTTATAGAGCAGCTGTGCTTCATTAGCTTCAAGTTATTATGAACATAGAATATAGTCTTTTTCTGTGAGTGGGAATACTGAAAGTTCAACAAAACGTGATGCTTGTAATTTGGTTTTATATTTTTCTCTCTTTCTACGTAAATCATATTCCCATTCTCATTCTGCTTCTAGATGCACAAGACCTGTAAAGGTTGCTGTACTCTCAAATAGGCCTCTTTTAAGATCTCCTGACTGCACTTCCTCTCACCTTGGCACTGAATGTTGAGCTTCTCTATTAACATAGCATCTCCCTCTTAAAAAGGGGGTTATATTTTAAATCAACTGGAGTTTGTAGGCACATCTCTAGTGCACCATCCACCAGTTGTCAAACAAGTGCAGAGAGAAAAGACAATTCTATTCAGAGTGGAAGTCAGTGGACATCACTGGGAGGAACCCATGAATTTAGTGAGCTTTGTATCTTATCCAAGGGAAAAAAAATACCCAATGCGTGCATCATAGAATCATGGAATACTGGGTTGGAAGGGACCTCAAGAATCAACTGCTCCCACCTTTCTAGGCAAAGCATGACCTAGACTAGAAGTCCCAGCATCCTGTCCATCTGAATTTTAAAAGTACCCAACGCTGGGGAATCCAGCATTTCCCTGGGGAGACTATTCCAATGTCTGGTTGATTGTTCTGATTGGGAAAAGATTTCCTCTTGTGTCCAGTCAGAATCTCTCCCAGGAGTAGCTTGTGCCCATCACCCCCCATCTGTTCCATGTGGCCTCTTGGACAAAGAGAGTATCCAGCTCAGCTCTGTGGTCAGCTGACTCACCGGGGGCGGAGCCAGGAGGCTCGGTGGCAGCTGTGAGCGTTTAAAACCTGCCCAGGGAGCGCGAGGAACAGAGTGGGCTGAGGCAGTCAAACATGGCGGGTTGAGGCAGTCAAACATGGCGGGTTGAGGCAGTCAAACATGGCGGGTTGAGGCAGTCAAACATGGCGGGTTGAGGCTGTTTGAGTGGCAGTTCACCCGGGCAGTCGAGCAGGCAGTGGAGCGGGCTGACCTCCTGTGCAGGAGGACTCGCCTGGATTGAAGGAGGAGGAAGGACTGCTTGCTTGTGTGAAGCGATGTAGATGGACTGATGGACAAGCTAAATCATGGTCGCAACGTGATCAACAGCTGCTGTGAGGAATAACGTGGGTACCCAGACTGAGCCTGACTACAGACATGCGGCCCTGCAGGTCTCTGCTGCAGAGAATGCCTGAGCCTGGCACTTGTACTG
>NDXB01021363.1:0-50833 GCA_002631895.1 Agapornis roseicollis
CACAAGTGTGAAACATGCGCTGCAATTAAACAAGCCAAACGTTTAAAGCCTCTTTGGTATGGAAGGCGATGGCTGAAGTACAAATACGGGGAGGCCTGGCAGATTGACTATATCACACTGCCACCAACCCGCCAAGGCAAGCGCCATGTGCTTACCATGGTGGAAACAACCACTGGATGGCTGGAAACATACGCTGTGCCCCACGCCACTGCCCGGAACACTATCCTGGGCCTTGAGAGACAGATTTTGTGGCAACACGGCACGCCAGAGAGAATTGAATCAGACAATGGGACTCACTTCCTTATAGACACTCGGGCCAAAGAGCATGGCACTGAATGGGGTATATTACATCCCCTACCATGCCTCTGGGAAAATTGAACGGTACAATGGGCTGTTAAAAACTACACTGAGAGCAATGGGTGGGGGAACTTTCAAGCATTGGGACACACACTTACCAAAGGCCACCTGGTTGGTCAATACTAGAGGATCTGTCAACAGGGCTGGCCCGGCACAGTCAGAACTTCTACATATTGTAGAGGGAGACAAAGTTCCTGTGGTGCACATGAAGAATTTGCTGGGGAAGACAGTCTGGGTCATTCCTGCTTCAGGTAAAGGCAAACCCACTTGTGGGATTGCTTTTGCTCAGGGACCTGGATATACTTCGCGGGTAATGAGGGAAAATGTATACCTTAAGGGGATTTGATTTTAGGGGGAAACAGACAATGAACTTAATTGTATGCTGTTGCCTGCTATGTAATACTTTTATATTCCATCAGATAGATGTCTTCAGGTCACCAGCGACTGGCCCTGACTTCCCTCCGATCATCATCCCAACAAAGAATGAACTTTGATGAAACCAGACAAGTCCTGTGGTATCAATCAGCAGGCAACAATCCAACACTGCACACAGCCTTTCCTGCTCTGAGAGACTGTTACAAGAAGTGGAGCCCGGCATCATGGACTGGATGAACTCAGCAGCTTTATAGGGACTGGTACCATGCACTAAGGAAAGATCTCCCTCTCTCTCTCTCTGTGGAAATATATATATATAGATATATAGATACATATATATGAGACAAGAGTGATGGCATATTGAAAAATGTGGGATCTGAGCATGACATGAATGGCATGGAATAAGGGGTGGATACTGTCCTGGGTTCAGCAGCAGCAGCCATGTTTCTCTTTCTTAGTAGCTGGTGCAGTGCTGTGTTTTTGACTTTCAGCCTGGGAACAGCACTGATAACACTGATGTTTTTAGTGGCTGCTCAGTAATGCTTACTCTGGCCAAGGACTTTCTGAGTCTCATGCTCTGCCAAGGGAAGCTGGGAGGAAGCAGGGACAGGACATCAGACTCAAACTAACCAAAGAGGTATTCCATACCACAGCACGTCATGCCCACTATATAAACTGCTGGAAGGGCTAGATCACTGCTTGGGTCGGGCTGGGTATCAGTTGGTGAGTGGTGAGCGGTTGTATTCTCTTCCCTTGTTATTTCCCTTATCATTATTACTGGTGGTAGCAGTAGTGGTTTGTGTTATACCTTAGTGACTGGGCTGTTCTTATCTCACCCCTTTGGAGTCACATTCTTTAGATTCTCCTCCCCGTCCCTCCAGGAGTGGGGAGGAGGAAGGAGGGGGAGTGAGCAAGTGGCTGCATGGTTCTGGGTTGCCAGCTGGGCTTAAACCATGACACCACAACACACAGCTTGGTGTTGTTGGCAAACTTGCTGAGGGTGCACTTAATCCCACTGTCCATGTCATCAACAAAGATCTTAAACAGCACCAGTCCCTTGTAGAGGCTGTAGTAAACATTCACTGGGACACTGAAGCTTCCAGGGGCAGAACGTGTGTTCACCAGCTCCCCAGTTCCAGAACAGTCCTCAGCTGATGGAAGTCAATGGAACACAAAAGGTCTCACATTCACTTTCAGCTAAAGCAGTTTTCCCACACAAGCCATATATGCCATACACTTCTGCAGAACAGCTCAGCAGACAAATATAGATGACAGTAACTCCTGGAGAAAAGGCTCAGGCCCAGCAGAAAGGTAAAAAGGGTGACTCACCCTTACATAGTGGTCATCCTGTACATCACCAAGGCCAGATTTCCTGCTTGTGTGATGCAGCTCAGTGTCACACAGTACTAGGACTAAGCCCCCCTGCCTCCGTCAGAAACTGCTGCAGAATTAGATGACAAATTAGTATCTTTTGTGTTTCAGGCTTTTGTAGTACACTCTTTCCATGAAATGATACTTAGTTCAGATCAGCCATCCAAATTCACAGATGTCCTGGGTTCAGCAGCAGCAGTCATTTTTTCTTCTTCATAGTAGCTGATGCAGTTGTGTTTTGATTTTTAGTTGGGAACAAAACTGGTAACAGGAATGTTTTTAGTTACTGCTTGAATGTTTTACTCTGACCAAGGGCTTTGTGAGCCTCATGCTCTTCCAGGGAGGAGGGGAGGCCAGGAGGAAGCAGGGACAGGTCACCTGACCCAAACTAACCAAAGAGGTATTCCATACCATAGCACATCATGACAAGGATGTAACACAGAGTTACCAGGAAGGGTCAGTGCTCTGGGGGTTGGAGGAGGTATTCGGTCAGTGCTTGGTTGGGATGAGTTGTCGTGAGTTATCTGTTGGTGGTTGGTGAGATGCTGTATTCTCTTCCTTTGTTATTTCCTTTATCATTGTTATTATTGGTGGTAGCAGTAGTGATTTGTGTTATACCTTAGTTACTAAACTGTTCTCATTTCAACCTGTGGGAGTTGCATTCTTTTGATTCTCCTCCCCATCCCTCTGTAAGCAGGGGAGGGCAAGAAAGTGGGGTTGAGTGAGTGAATGAGCTGCGTGGCTGGGCTTAAACCACAACAACAGAACAGCAAACTGGGAAACAAGGGAAGCTGCGGACATACTTGCATTAGCTTATCGAACAGCACTACTTTTGTTGGTTTTTTTTTAATGATATAAATCAATTTGCACTTTTAAAATTAGTACTGAACCACATTCTTTGAGACTTAAAAATCAAAGTTCGTACTTCACCAGATTAAAAGAAATTTGCATCATGACAAAAGCAGTGCAAATTCCCTTTTATGATTCAGACACACAATTAAGATATATGTTCTTGAATTTACTGCTTATTCTCAGTATGAAATTATCCTTATGCCTTTTGACTTATTATTGCATTGAGTCATAAAAAGGAAAGAAGCTTCCCATTAATTTTGCAAATTTCTAAAAAGTGGCATTTTAACACAAAAAGCCTATAAGCAGACATTTTTGCTTTTAACGTGGCATACTGAATATACAAACCAGGTACTCCTGGCTTACACCAACTCTTTTCTCAACCGTGAGCTTTGAGTGGTAGCAGTTTCTAGAAGCCCTGCTAAGATGGCTTCAAAAAGTGACAGTTATTTCAATGAAGAAATTCTGAAAGCTTTAACGAATTTTACCATATTTAAGTCACTCCATGGATACATATATGAGGTTTTTTGAGTCATTTTATAAAGTCTTTTTCTTCTAAAGCTGAAATCTAAGCTTTCTATAAAGTCAACCACCAAATCGTTTTATTTGCATATTTAGCAAATTAAAATTTTCAAAATTACATAAGTAGATTTTAATACATCTGTGATCCTAAGATATTTTGCCTCCCACTTTGATTTGACATCTTCCTTAGAGCTGATGTGAAAAGCTATGATTTTCTCTATTCTTAAGCATTTTTATTACCTTGTGCTATCAGTCTACTTTATCATTTACAATTGTATCCAGCTCTCTCATGAATGTGTTAACATTATTAGATGACAGATGTTCCTTGTATCTTTATTAAAAGTAACACACCCCATTTCTCACCCTTCTGTGTCAGTCTCTGCAATAATCTTTGCACATGAAAGGTTTTGGTAACTCCTCACAATGTCCCTATTTACGATTCCCATTGTAGCTCATAGGCCAAATGTGAACAGATTGGCTTCAATGTGTATAATCTCTACTTGAGTTGAAGCACTTATACTTGCAAGGGGCAACTATATATTAAATACTACCTAAGTGTTTAGAAAGATAATAAGTACCTAAGACAATTACTTTAGGCAAATGACATGAGCCTAACAAAGAAAAAGGAATCACAACACCTTGAACAACTCTCAACTGATAGGCAAAAAAATTAAGGGTAATATTTAACAATGAAGTTTGATGGGGTGAGATTCAGGAAGATAGGCTGAGGTTGAGGTATGCAAAATATGTAAGAAATATATGTAAAATACAAGGCCTCTAAGCCAAGTTCAAAGAGTGCTAACTCATTTGATCAGAATAATGCTGTTGAAAGGTGGAAGAAAAGAATGACCAGCAGGCCTAGGGCTGACAATACATTCTGTCAAACATCTCCAAGACCTAAACTGATTGATGTTTATGAAAGACCAGAAGAGAACCAAAGTCTATGAAAAACAGGATGAAAAAACAAAAATCCTACAGCAAGCTACTTAAAGAAGAGCAATATAAGAAACACCTCCAATTAAGTAAAAGATTCCTTATTTTTAAGAAATCTTATCAAATTCTACCTATACAATGCTTGGGGGAAAGGGGAAATAAACCTTACACCACCTAAAACCATCATACTTTGCATTTCTGAGAATAAAATGCTATGATTTCTTGAAGAAGAAAATGTTGTAAGGATAACATCAGATCATTTCAGTGTCAGAATTAAAACACATCTTTCAAAAGAGAAGAGGCAAAAAACAATGGTCCCTAAAAAACTCACTCACTGTTCTTCACACTAAATGTTTTAATTTAAGTGGAACAGATGAAGCAGATTTCTCAAGGTTGTTTTTTTCCCCACACTTTTTCAGGATCCAGTCCTACAGTTAAGTGAAATCTGTACCCATTACAGAATAAAATAAGCTTAAGGGAGATAAAAATGTTGCATTTTTCTTTGCAATTATTTGCTAATTTATTAACTCCAAATTCTGCAGATGACCATTGGCTTAGGCTTCTAGTCTCCTTCAGCTCCATGTAACGAACAAAATCAATCTATGTTCCATAATATGTAAAATGCCATTTATATGGGCTACAAAATAGGAATGCAGCAATCTACTCTATTGGAAGACTTTAGATATGTCCCACAGACCTTTTTTTTTATTATTATTATAGCCGTTAAACATAACTTTGACTTTCACAAAGTGTTTCAATGGACTACTATTGGGCAATAACTGACAAAATATATAGAGCCTTATATAATCAACGGTTCTGTCCACACACTGGGTAGCTATAGCAACTTTTCACTTGCTGGCTGGTCTTTTTTAAGACACAGAATGGTCAAGATCAATCCCTTGTTTCAACAGGAGGAATGTGCCATGGTTGCGCTAAACAGGGGCACCTATAACCCAACCAAGTGTCCCACTCTCTAGAAGCTTCCTCTGAACTTCTGTTTGAAGTTTGTCACAAGCCTTCTGCACGGTCAGATAAAACTAAAATTAATCTGTGGGAAGCAGCTATGCCGTGAGAATGGGATGTTCCCTTTTAATGAATTCTGGAATCAAAAAATAGTACCATTAAAATTTTAAAGCTACTGGGATTATTGCTATAGAAGTCATGAAGATCATGAAGAAATCTAACGGAAATAAGTCCTAAGCAAGACAGAGATTGTTGTCAAAGTGGGAAATATAACAAAGCATAAAAATAACAGGGAAAAAAATCTCAGTTTATTCTCTTATTCTTTTTTAACTACTTGTTCTCCCTCTAAAACAGAATACCATTTTAGTTCTAGCTATGAAATCTTAGACAAGGTTTGCATAGAGGGGGAAAAAAAATCAATTTCTATTCCTTCCTGTCTATTGTGTGATCTTAGACATGCAATTTTAGAGACTTGTTTGCCATCCCCTATGAAACCCTGAGCAGTTGATTTTCCTGCATGTATAGCTTTTCTTATGTACAGCCAAAAAAAAGGTACAGTAAGGGCTATCTATATCTCAAAAAATGCATGGGTAGCTTCAATTTCATGAAGAAGCAAGAAAATTTAAGGAACTAAAGTATGGGTTAAAGAAATTCACAATATTTGTAACTTGAAAAGATCGCCTATTCTAATGATCTTGATTTGTCCTTGTCATGACAAGTTGAAACTCTGCAACTAAAGAGAAGGGGATTTCTTTTAGAATAAATGCACATTCTCCCATACAATCCTGGAAATGAAGAGAGTACTTCAGACTTTCCTGAAGTCTCTGCTACACGTAGTGAATCCCTCAAAGCCAATCAAAACTGGACACAAGTCCCACAGGTTGGGGCCTTTGAGTCTGGCTTTTTTTTTCTTGATGTCTTAATTCATTAATTTATTATCAAGTGAGAATAAAAATATTGGTTTATTTAGCATGAATTCTGATACTGAGAATTAACATGTAGCTTTGGTTCATTAGTTTACACGGTATGCAAAGTATGGGGATGTGCATGGAATGTCTTAGTTACTCAAGTAGAAAGAAAATCGTATTTCCTTCCTGAAACAGGTTTCAAAGTTTATTTTGTTTATTATGCTGTGCTTTAAAATATTGGTCTTTTTCATTCATAACTGGTTTGACAAGGACAGAGTTCAAATTATACTTAGATTCTCTTCTATTGATTTAAGGCTGGTAAGTAACCAACCTAAACTTGTTTCAATCTGCCCTTTGAGCCCTTTCATGATTAACTACTCTGGACACATTTGAATTGTGTAGCGGCAGAAATAAATGTGATTCATATTCTGGCATGTAAGTTAGTGTAACAATTCAGTCAGCCCAATACATATGCTGAAATAGTTGCTTTTAGTGTGCATACCTCTTGCTGGTGCACAATAAAGTTGACCTGTATTGACAAGCATTCAAGGAAGCTCTTGAGACAAAACCATTCTTTCTTTCTACTGCCTCTTAGCACATAAAAGAAGATTCAGATTACACACAAACTTTTAGGACACCCACACACTCCAAAATGTTTTGTTTAAATATTTGATAATATACACAGCTTACACAGTAAAGATTGGCCTATTCCTACTTCAGCATGCAATTGTACTCTGTAAATGTTGCGTAGAAGGAGAGGAAAGATAAGGCACTGAGAGATACCGAAATCTTGCATGGCATTCAAACTGATAGAGGAACATAAAACCAGATCTGTTTTCTATACTAGCATCATACAAGGAAGGATACAACTTCAATTTATACAAGGGGATGGTTGGACAGACACATGACTCTACCACATATTGCAAGAGCATCTTCTGTACCAACCAATGTTTAAAGGCAAAATCACCATACCCCATGTGGTAAACTTATGTCTGCCTCACACCTGCCATGCCATGCTCTGGGGCTGAGAACACAGCAGTTATGTAGAAAATGCTTACTATTTTTTATCTTGAGCTGAAACTGCAATTTAAGTTCAGCAATTATGTTATCATATGAATCTATCATCTTATTCATCAAAAGTTAGCAAAACAAATGAAGAGTCAACGATCTGCTGAAATCATGGAGGTATTTTCTGAATCTGCGTAAGGTAAAAAGCTGAAGTCCCTGACCTGCTTCCTTAACTTAAAAAGCCTCTCAGGAAAATAGTAGTCACCATGATTACAGCATTACAGGCAAACCACAAACAAAACAAAACAAACAAAAACATCCTACAGCAAATAAAACCAGAAGAAATAAGAAAAACAACACTATACAAATTCCTGTAGTTGAGAGAGTTGTCTTTTCAAACCAAGGACACTGAGAAATCTTTTCTCACGTAAATGAACAAAGCAATGGAAATTAACTTTTGCAATCAATTTTCATAACTATTCATATTACAGCTTAATGGCAGAAATTCTGAATCTTTAGAAAAACAGAATATGAATTTAACTAGGGAGAACTGATCAAAATTATTTCTGATCAACTTGAGTTGTATAAATGATTTAAAAATCTTTCCTAGACATCAAAATAAAACACAAATGTTCAGCTGCAATAAGCCTTATACAGTTTGAGGCCAGAACATGATATAATATCAGTACTAGTGTGGTCTTAAGTACAGCACTGCTAACATTAGTTAATAACATTAAATGAAAACTAAATAATATTGAGTAGGTATTCACTGTCGGTACTAAACAAATTCACTAAGAAAGAAGCAAAATTACAAGGCTAACCAAAATAAAAAGAAGATGATATAGAAATATGATTTAATTTCCAGAGTCAGTTAAACACAGCCTTTATAAATAAAAAACCCTAATAACCCTGGTGTTTTCATTAGAGCCAAGATGCATATAAAACCTTCTATGAACCAGATAATATGAAAGTATTTTAAATCTTTAAATGAAAATGGGTAAGAAAACTCTCTTAAAAATAGTCCCTACAAAAATATCTAGTAACATCCCCACCAGATATACTACTGTATCTACACACGTATCTCCTATTTACCCCACATAGCTTCCATTTTGAAGCTCTTAATATGAAGAAAATTTATCATGTGCAAACAAAGGAAGAGGATCACAGAATCACAGACTGGTTTGGGTTGGAAGGGACCTTAAAGATCATCTGGTTCCAACCCCCCTGTTGTGGACAGGGACACCTTCTAAATGAGGTGTCCAGCCTGGCCTTGAACACTGCCAAGGATGGGGCAGCCACAGCTTCTCTGCGCAACCTGTGCCAGTGTCTCACCATCCCCAGAGGGAAGAACTTCTTTGTAGTATCTAATCTAAACCTCTCTTTCTGAGAAGAGAATGAGCATTCTCATCTCAGCAAACTTAGGTACGATGTCTCAGCCTTTGAAGACCTTGTGTTTTAGGAGTAACACAGATGCACATGTTATTTAAACTTTCCATCTGAGAATATGTCTCCTTTCTTGGCCATAAAGCTAAATACTCTTAGGAAGGAGTTAAGTAATGAATTAAATCCATATTAAAATATATTGACCACTGTGTAAAAACATTGTGTAGGAAAGTAACACTTTCTCTTCACTACCCCTTATCTTGCTTCCCCACACTATGAAGTTTGTCAGTCTGGGCTATAGAGGTACGATTTGCTCTCTAATCCCATTTTACTCCAAAGAATTATCCAATGCCACCTTGTGACATATACTTTACATCCTCTCTTCTCACAGAGCACTGAAACATACTTGCTGGGACGCAACATCACGCTGCTATCCACAATAAGGCAGCGGAAGCATTTACTTTGTATGCTTCAGTACATCTTTTACAGAGGGGTAAAGATAGTGCTACTCACCAAATTTAAATGACTGGATTGAGACACGACATTTCAAAAATGTCTATACAAAATTTTACATTTTATGTTTTAATGAATTTTAACTCCTCTATGAGCACTTTAAAAATGTCTGCTTGTTTTATATAGTTTAATCCTGGTCTAATTTGCTACGTATTGCTATGGAGATACTTTGGTAAATGGAATCTCTATGTAATTACTGTCAAAATAATGAATTGCATGGGTGTTAGATTTATTTTTTAATCAGTCACATCATATTGTTAGTTTTTACCACCCTTCAGTGTGCAAACTAGAAAATCAATATATAAAGTATAATTGTAACAGTAACAGCTGATTTCCTGTATCAGAAGACTCAACAACAGGGCACAGAATCAGAAACTGGAAGAGGAGCTAGGAAATATCCAATATGAGGTGTTCCTTTGGCTGGGGAATCTGAAAGGAATGGAGGTCAGCATGAGATTTGAAGAGTATGTTTTAGGAGAACATGCCTGTAGCTACACAACAAGCACAACATATGAACAGAATCAATGCTATCTTCATCCACAGTTTTCAGAGCTTGATGCCCTAATTTAGACTTGTAGATCCTTACTCATTCACCAAGTATATAAATTGATTTTAAAACATGGAGCACTCGTAGTACCCACTGCCATCAATACTACCAGATGGTTCATTAACCAAACCCTATACCCATGTTTCTTGATGTAAATATTTCAGTGCTTACACAGAGGCTCAGGACTTTAGAAACCGAGTTTGAAAATCCCATGTTTTCCTTCAGTTTTTGCAACACAGTATGTTCTCAGTTACATGAATATTTCATTTGCTTTTATTCACGTAGTTACATTATTTTGAATATCCAAGCTATTTCTGACTATTATGGGTAACAGTTGTGTTTCCTCATTAGCAAAGCATATGAAGAGAACTTACAAACTAAAAGCAAATAACCTGCCATCCAAACCTCCTTATATGTAGACTAAACAGCAAGTTTCAGCAGAAAATATGTAAAACCAAATTTAAAACATGAATGTGGGTGTGTTAGAAGCAAAATGCCAAATTTACAAGCCAACATTATACTTCATAGGTGTGGAATTTAAAAGGGAAAGTTGTGAGGCCAGACCTACACTTTGCATTCTCACAATCTAAGAATTACCAACAGCCATAAATAAATCTGGAATCTTTTTTTACTTTAAAAATGGGAATGGTTTCCCCAGCCTTTTTAATGGCAAAGAGTTTGACAGCACAGAACTGAAGAGGTCTCGCTTCTTCACAACATGAGAGAGTTCAGATGAATCAACTGTCAACTGAATTGAAGGTATTCTATGGCAGACATATAGCTGATACTTGCAATTCAAGAATATTGGCATATGTGCTACAACTCTAATAGTAATATAAGTAAATCCTAAAGGAATATCAATACCAAGGATGTACCTACATGCTTCCTTGCTTTTAAACCTACTCCTCCAGCTTAACTCTGTGTAAAATACCTACTGCATGTTTGTAGCTGCTCACCCACACTGGTCTACGGATGAGATTACCAGTTTTTATTTATACAAATAGACTGTGATATCCACTTGGCTGCTCAGCTGTGTAGCTGCTCAGGGGTACCAGCAGTGACACTCAGGATTTTGGAACTATTCCATACCATGCTGCTGCTCATCAGGTCTCCCTTTTACTTGAATTAACATCTGTGTGACATTCAAAAGGCTCACCCAGACGAGTTTTTTTGCCCTTTCTTTTACAATGTCTCTTCTATTGCTGCAATACTTTGGTCATCCATTCCAAACAGTGCTGGAAGGCATCACCTCACCACACTACTGTCTGGACAGAATGTAGCATCAGAGCTTCCAACCAATGTAGAGAGTGCGTGGAGACCTCCTAGCAGCCTTCCAGTATCTGAAGGGGGCCTATAGGGATGCTGGGGAGGGGCTCTTCATTAGGGACTGTAGTGACAGGACAACGGGTAATGGGTTCAAACTTAAACAGGGGAGGTTTAGATTGGATCTAAGGAAGAAATTCTTTCTTGTGAGGGTGGTGAGATGCTGGAATGGGTTTCCCAGGGAGGTTGTGAGTGCTCCATCCCTGGCAGTGTTCAAGGCCAGGTTGGATGAAGCCTTCGGTGACATGGTTTAGTGTGAGGTGTCCCTGCTTATGGCAGGGGGTTGGAACTAGATGATCTTAAGGTCCCTTCCAACCCTAACTATTCTATGATTCTATGATTTCAGCCTTTAATGTGCCCTTAATTTTTTTAACTAGGTTTTTAACTATCTGTAAGCTAAGCTTGGTTTAGTATACAAAGCTGGTGCTTTGATATCCAATTACCAGAAACATTCTCAAATACCTGCTACCAGTAGACTAAAAACAGCAGTCAGGTTTCAAAATGTCTTTAAAAGCATAAGCAGAACAACTTTTAAGATCCATGGATCATGGTGGCTTACCAAAATGTTTTCAGTTATGTAACAGCCAACTTCAGACTCTGACATAAGCTTTGCTATACAAAAATAGAATTATTCCTGCATTCAAAGACATTCTGCCTTGAAGATTTCAGTGAAATGGCAGTGTGCCTCCAGAAAGCAGCTGTGATAAAGCAGTTAAGGCTGTGTGGGTGTTGGTGATAGGGCTGTTAAGGTTACATGGGTGCCCTGAGGGCACATTTTCATACCACAATATGGCTGATCTAATTTTAGAAACGACAGAAATATCTGAAACTTCACATACCTAAATAAGGCACAAATCTTGCCATATGTAACGGGCTTGATTTGATTCACTGAATAACTCTTCTAAATTACTACATTACTATGTAACTCCTCAGAACTATAAATTCTGGAATATTGAGTATCGCTTATTGTCAACTGCACTTCATAACAAACAAACATACTGGCTCTGTTGCGAGTGGGCAATAACAAGACACTATGAAAAGAAAACATTTGATCATCATGTGGATGATAATCATATTGAGTACCACAAGACAGCAACAGAATATCACTCAGATTATTATAATAAATATTTGGAATGGAATTACTGGTAACTCTTTAAGAGAAATGTTTTACTATAATGTTAGCTAGAGACACACTAGATATGAGAAGTTACTATACAAAACAAGTAAAAATGAAAACTGATATTTTTCAGTGTTTCTTCTTTTTAATACAGTCTGCATTTAAGATTCAGTGATCATGCAATATACAAAAGAGTTGTGAAGCAGCTGCAAAAAAAAGGTTGTCTTGACTGGAATGCTAAAAGCACTAGTTAAACACAGCTTTGTTGTACTGCACCTATAAACAAACTGGGCTATATTACACTCACTTCAGTGAAGCTGAGGGTAAATGATAACAGAAAGCAAACATTTCATACTGCACATACTCCATCTTTCATATAGAAGCACTTGATACTGGTTTTTCACACAGTAACTGTTACATAGAAAATGATGAGGGAAAGCCCATTTAGAAGTCTCTTCTGCCCATGTGAAAGTGCAAACTGCAACTGCTTCTAATTTATGCAGCTTCCCAGTTTTCACATACATGCAGTGAGCATTCACATAATTAAAGCTAAATACTGGTGGAATAAAACTCCCTCCTCTGTCAGGAGATGGAAGCGGAGACAAGCTACAAAGGAGGGGTTTGAAAATACTGCCTGGGCACACAGGGATGGTTATTAGGAAAGGCCAAAGCTGAACCAGAGGTAAGATCTGCAACAGACATTGAACAGAACAAAGAGACCACTAGGCAAAAGGGGAACAAGGAAAACACCTGACTGTGGTAGAATAGGGTTGGTGTTTAATGACAACAGATACAGATACATGTTGAGGTAGCTTGCACCTCCTCTGCCTCAGCGTGAAAGTGAACCTACAAGGTCTTCCAGGCCTCTGTGTCCGGAGGGAAGTTTTGGAAAGGAAATACTAGCAGTGAAGGAGGACTGAGTCAATCATTACATAGAGAAATCTTGACCCACTCATGGGACATGATGGGTTTCACCCAGGCATGCCTAGAGCTGTCTTATGTCCAGATCCAAAAGGATAGCCAGAGAGTGGATTGTAACTAACATGAAAGACAAAGGGTGAGTACAATTTTTGGGCTTGTGTTCAATCAGCAGGTGGGGGAAAGGAACATCTTGGACCTATCAGCATGTTTCAGCCCTTTAAATTTCTGGTTCAGAGAACTTGGATAAGATATCCTTGCCTTCTAAAGGAATAGGTTCCATGTCAGTGCACTGGAAAAGCAAGCTCTCCTTCCCCATTTGAGGGAACATAGCCCTGTTGCACTGCACATGTAAGCAGTCTTGAGATCCACATGTGCTCCTCTGTGAGCAGGGCATGAGAGGACTACAGAGGGGCACTCTGTGTGGCAACTGGGATGAAGCATGGAGAACTGACATGACCTCACCGATGTGTCCTCAGCACTGGGAAAGTAAATGTACAATCACAGAGCTGAATAAGCTTTTGCACTTTCTAGATCTCTAGATAAAGCATGATCATTCATCTGAGAACCTGCTGTGCATCTGTTTAAAGTAGAATCAAGTTTAAATTTAAGAATTCATAAGTCTTCTGAAATTTTCACACTTACTAGCATTCAAAAGGCTTGCATCAGTAATCCAGGGAAAGGAGAGTAGTAAAGAGCAGAGGTGAAAGGAGCGAAGGAGGGAAGGGGAAAAGAGGAAGGGAGGAAGAGATTTATCTAAATATTAGACACATGTTTTAGACACTAACATGACACAGGTACTATAAAGATGAGCATTCAACAAAGAAATATGGCCTACAAACCAACAGGAGGGTATTCAGCTCTGTATTCAGATTTGGGCTTAAGCTCTAGTACCTATTTTCCTATGTGACTAAGACTTCGGTATCTCTCTTTGTTGCCACATGACAATCATAATCCTCTGCAGCCTTACCAAATTGTAAGAAATTATCAGAGAGATTAATAAACCCTAAATTTCAGCTGTGAGTAAACAGCTGAAGACATGGTAAATGGGAAAGCATGATTCAGCATGTAAACTGAGCTAAATTATAAACTAGCTTTTGCTGTCCACATAATACACTGTTGTGACACACAGACGCAGCAAAAGAGAGGCGCAAAAGAGAGGCACAAAAGAGAAAAAGGACAATGCTTTGAGTATTATCAGCTTCTAAAATGACTTTAAAATATTGTGGGTTAGGGAGAAGTTAAAAGTGATGGCCTATATGTTGAAAGGGATGAGAGATTAGGGCATAGAGCACAGTAGTTAATCAGCTTAAATTTAAGAGTTATATGCTTAAAATTACTTTTCCCCAGAGATGCCTAAGCTGTTAGGGCTGAAATCAAAACTGTGAGTTCATTCACCAGTCTCATTAAGTAGTCAGGCTGAAAAATTCCAGCTTCAGCCACTCCCACAGCAATGCAGAGAAGTGGGGAGAAGCCCTCCGTAACTCCGCATTTCCTTTGAATAAATCATGGAGAGAGCACTGCCACAAGCCCCAGCTACCATCCTCATACCTGCCCTGTGTCCTCATGGCCCCCTGAGAGAAGTATTTGCATTACATCTTATGTTAATGACAAGACATACGGTTAAAGCATACTTAAATTTGGTCAATGCTATCTATTGCTTTTGCAAACCAAATTCTGTTACTTATATACTCTGAAATTTGGAACTCAAGTTACCTGTCTTATAGCCGCACTATTACCCTACTCCACAGACTGCTTCTAAACCTCCACACTTTTACTAGAAAGCTGCACTAGACTAATGACTGAAAATCCCATTTTGCTCTATATAAAGAAAATAATCTGCTTACACTTACACTGTTTGCAGCCTACACAATCCCTTTCACAGTACTCATGATGCCATCCACCACAGTATTTCTACTTATCTAGCATTACACTTAAAGACCTCATTTAACTTTCACCTCACTGCTACTGATCTCTAAGGAAAAGGCCACCTGTGTCTGAACTGTAGAAAAATAATTTACAAAAAAAGTTCTGTGTACATTTGGTTGCTCTGTTTTTTTCTTTATTCTGACTTCAGCTAAAACAGAAGTACTACCCACACACCATTCACCTGGCCAAAAAAAAAAAAGAAGTAACTAAATACTGTTTACAATTAAGTACACCTGAACAAGGGAAAGAGCCCTTCTACATTTAACCCAAAATGTGAGACTCTATGGGTTGTGTTTTGAATCCTTGAAAGTGCTAACTGCTGAGATTGTGTTACTTCATTCAAGAAAACCTCTTATGTAAGATACTATACAGTTATGATGGAACATCTTTATGTGGCAAGCTTTCAATACTGTAGAAGAAACAGCTTTGTAAATATTCAATGTATATGATTTTACTGATAATCATAACTTTTGCCTTTCTACCACGCATATCTAGAAAACTGAGTATCAATGAGTAAATTAATGTAAATTAATACAGTAAATTAAACTGTATCCATTACAAGTCTAAATGCTTGAGTGTAATTTCTTCTACAACAAAGTACTTGTGAATGAAACAGGTCAAACTTTATGGAACCGTAACTCATAGTTCAATTTTGTACAAAGGCTTCCTTGCTTTTCACATAAACTATTTCAGCAATCTTTTCTATACGTACAAATCAGTGTAATAATTATAGTTAATGTCTCACAAAACACAGTGTTTTACAAGGAAAAGCCATGAGTTATTGCACCAGTTTTCTTTATGTGATGATTACTGTTCAAAGGTCTAAACAGTCATGAAACAAGGAAGGTTTAAACAAAAGCTTTATATTTTTAGTACATAAAACCAAAAATGCATCGTTCCTCCACAATCTGAAACAGGCATGTGGTATTGCCTCCCCCTCTTTTTTTTTTTTTTCCTTTACTTTTTCCCCTTTTAAGAAAAGCTTAAAAATCAATGACCTCAAGTTGAAATAGAGCCTGGAATAATTTCAGCCCTCTCAAAAGCGCTTGAGGAAGTTGCAAGCATTTAAAAATCTATCAGCTATGTAATGAAAACTGCATTTCAACATGACATTTCCTTATTAACAGTGTTTCACAGTCTTTCAATAACCTTTTTAAGCACCTTGAGCTTTTTATCTGTAAGCTATGGACATGCAAATCCTCCTCTGCTTCCCAGCAATACACCAAGAACAACTAGACACACAGGTGAGATTTGCAGCTGTATTCTTTTACCAGATATGAATGCTTAATTGTTAAAACTCCAGAGAGGGTAAGCATCCTATTAACTATTCTCAGTTTTCTACAGGCAGATTTAACTGTCCATCAGCACACAGCACTAAGATATGCAGCTCTTAACAGAGATAGCTGAAAACCAGGAACAAGGCGTCTACTTTACTGAGAGCCCCTCTACAAAGGCTAGCTCTGCTCCAGTATCAACACTGAAGCAGAGCCAGCAAGACGGCTTACACCCAAGCTGAGCCCTAACAAGTTAGATATTTGAATCATGAATCCAAAGTCTATGTCCATGGAAATTTATCAGAACAGTCTTGCTGCATGTGCAGGGGACCAATTAAGTTGGAAATCCATGTGTGAGCAAATAAACTTTTCTGCTTCCCTTAACCACAGAAGCTATGTAGGAGTCATCTCAGAATTAGACAACCCATTAATGCTGTCTTGTTCCACACAGACCGTGCCATACAATGGCTATCCTCCTTCTGTGCAGTCAATGGGTGGATGTGTGTGTCTGCTTAAGTTCCCTGGTGTCTACTCCTACAGGTGCTTCAGGGGACAGCTGCACTTCCAAGGGCACCTGACACAGGATAGCCCCATTGCATCTCAGGTAACAGGAAGCCGATCGTTTTATGACTGTATTATGGAGAACTGCATGCTCCAAAATGTGTTGCCTAAAGAGGGGTTATAGCATAAAAAGCAGAGTCTGTACCTAGGTTTTTATCAAGAGTTGCAGTAACAGGTGAAGTCACTGATTTGGCTTTCTGTCCTGGGTTCAGCAGTAGCCATCATTATTTCTCCTTCTTAGTAGCTGGAGCAGTGCTGTGTTTCTGACTTTCAGCCTGAGAACAGTGCTGATAACACCGACATTTTTAGTTACTGCTCAGTAATGCTTACTCTGACCAAGGACTTTCTGAGTCTCATGATCTGCCAGGGAGGAGGGGAGGCCAGGAGGAAGCAGGGACAGGACACGTGACCCAAACTGACCAAAGAGGTATTCCATACCACAGCACGTCATGCCCACTATATAAACTGCTGGCAGTTACCCAGAAGGCTTAGATCACTGCTTGGGTCAGGCTGGGTATCGGTTGGCAGGTGGTGAGTGGTTGTATTCTCTTCCCTTCTTATTTCCCTTATCATTATGATTACTGGTGGTAGCAGCAGTGATTTGTGTTGTACCTTAGTGACTGGGCTGCTCTTATCTCAACCTGTGGGAGTTACATTCTTTCGATTCTCCTCCCCATCTCTCCAGGGGGCTGGGGGGCGCAGGCAAGGGAACGGCTGTGTGGCTGAATTGCTGACTGGGCTTAAACCACAGCACTTTCATATCTGCAGGCGGCTATTCCTTGAGTCAATGCATTCATTCAAAAAAGATTCTCATGAATAAGAGCATCTGAAGAATGTGAATTCTGCGCCTGTAGAACACAGTGAAGATCCAGCTTACATAAATACTTCTTATTTGAAATACAAGCTGCCATGGATTTTCAGACAGGAGTGAATTAAGTGGAAAATGGCATTAAACATCTGTTGTGATCTTTCAGTGTTTACAGAAGTTAGTACACACAGGAATAACACATTAATTAAGAATGAGGTGATACTGAGCATTTCACATCCTCTGAGCCTCAGCTACCTGCAGAGCTGGATGTGGATGGGGAAACCAAAACCGCAAATTCAATCATTCATCAAATCAAAATAGCAACTTGGTTTTATAATGTTGTCTGTATTACAAGAAAACTACTTGCTATAATCAGTTCTAACTATGACACGACTAAAAAATTCAGCTGGAAGTAGTTTTCACTCCTTATCCTGTCATCAGGAATAGTATGTGGCAAACCCACAGTATTAACCTGTTCATTCTTACACACCCAGTATTTTACCAGAAATGGGTTTGGTGCTTAAACAAACTTAAGATAGAATCCTATACAACTTAATGTATTGTTCTGACTCTCAGAAGAAGCTAAGAGTAAGCCTAAGGATTTCAGGCCTATTGGATGAGAAATGAAAAGCCAAAACCAAACCAAACAACAAAAACAACCCCACACTATGAAAACTTACTACAACATCTTTTACAACAAGAAAGGCCACGTTTTCCATCTCCAGTCTCACAAATTTGTTTCTCCTCTATCAGAAATTTCGTGTTCAGTTATTTTTGTACTGACTTCCTTAAGCAAAGGAAGTCTTTATGCCTTGGTATAAGTTTTACTCATTCCCCCATAAGCCACTGGCAAAATGACACTGACAAAAACTACTGGCAGCCCTTAACACCTTGCTTTATTATTTCTAGCCTATTCTCAAGAAGTGTCATGCTATTTTTAATTACTATCCAGGTAGAATTCCTTGCTTTATGCCACTGTACTCAAATATTGAGATTTCCGCACAAGCACAGCAGCTTCCAGGAAAGTAAATGAAAAACTGTACCTGTGCTGGTCTGTCAGCATTTCTAATAAGACTGTTATTTAAATTTAGCTTTGACAGCAAGTTAAATATTAGTTTAATTGCAAATTACACTCTAAATCAAATTTTCTAGTAGGGCCAATGAATGTTTGCTATTGAGTGACGGTTTAATTTATTTCTAACAGGGGCTTAAAAGGCTTCTCTTGCAATTGTAACTCGAAACAAAGTGGAACAGACTGAATGAAAAAAAAAAAAGAACCACTTTGTAGAGAATTTTGGGCATTATAAAAACACAGACTTAAAATCAGAGAGACTCACAGGCTGTAAAATGCAAAGACCAGAAGTACCTTTTGAACTTTTTAAAGCAGTAAAGAGAATGAAGTGATTGAGCAGAAACATTTGAAAATGCCTTTATATTTCAAATAAGTCCCTGAATATTTTAATAAATTTCTATGAGTCACTCAAGAGTCTGAGGCCAATCCTCCCTGTTGCTGCATAAATGCTGCTACTACTGCTATTAAAGAAGACTGGATTCCCCAAGATATTCAAATATGAATTAGCAACTTTTAGTGATTGCTAGATGCTTAATACGGTTTAGTTTCAAGATGGCTCACCACCCTCGGATATTACATTCCCAAACATGTATTTGCTAGACCAATATTAATTTTAAAATCAAAAAGTCCCAACACACACATGTGCTACTTGCCCTCTCCACCAAAGGAATGCTACTAAAATTAACAGACTCTATAGTAAATGGAGTGGAGGCAATAATGCCTCATTGGCATCCTTGCCATGGCAGGGGGCTCGAACTAAGTGATCTTGAGGTCCCTTCCAACCCAAACCATTCTGTGATTATTATGCTCCCAAAAAACCAAAACCAACTTTCATGTACACACCACTGCCCACTGCTTCTGAGTGCAATATTCTGCATCACAGACTCCGCTCCTCAAGAGTTTAAAAGACTGGGACATCACCTGGACATATGCACATGTTGCATAAGGAGTGGCTTTTCAAAGCAGTGGCGCCACTGCCAGTGTTCTAATGATGCAAATATTTAGGTGAATAATGGGGGAGATGAAGGAGAGGTATTCTTTCACCCACTACACTGAAGATCATGTTTACTAAAAGCACTAGAAAGTAACAGACCTGAAAACAACTTAAAATCCCAGCAGCTACAGTGGCTGTTGTATGTTTCTTTCCCTTAACATTCTGAGAAAATTTCCACCACTATTCACAGCAACTGTGCCTTATTTTTCCAGGGAAATAACTGAAATTCAAAAACTATGCAGTATCCATAGAAATACTTCAATCTTTAACTAAGAAAAGGTTTGGACAGACTTACTTGAAACTAAACTAAGAATAATTTCTCATTCTGAGCTTAATTATTGTGAAATTAATTTACAAATGGAGAAACCTAAGTGCTATTTCTGACAAAGACTTAATAATGTTTTGTGAGATACTGATCTCACTGTTAAGTGAAATAAATTCTAATTTTATCCTTTGTGTTTAATCGCAAGAAATCAGACTTTTTATTATATTTACATTTGTACAATCTATCTGTATGGTGGCTCTTAATAACCCAAAAGTGGTTTACTTATACCTCAGCAGCA
Organism: Agapornis roseicollis; assembly: GCA_002631895.1. NCBI lineage: Eukaryota > Metazoa > Chordata > Aves > Psittaciformes > Psittacidae > Agapornis > Agapornis roseicollis. Next base: position 20,289 of record NDXB01021363.1, read on the forward strand.
GTCAAAACTTTATTTCAAAGAAATAATTTTAATAAAGTTAGCCCACACATTAACAGACTGAATATACCTGCTTATTTGGTATACAAACCATCGTAAATATGACAGTTATTCTAGGAATTCTAATATTTGCAAAATAGTAGCTAAGCTTAGGCAACGTTGTAGGTTACTGCTTGGTTTAATATTCTGTAATGAACTTTGAAGAGTTATTTTTCCTGTAACTTAGAATTCTTTCTAAAGAAATCTCAAGAACATTAAGAAATCCTGCTGTTACTGTGCCTAAAAGGATGCAACTAACTTTTCACATACTTTTTGCTTACCTACTAAAAAAGGTAGGTAAAAATGGAAGCCTTCAGTCATTTTGTGTCACATTTCTGCCTTCTTCATTCTCTGGTAGTTCCAAGTTTTCATCAAAAAAAAGACATTCCTATGTTTATGTGGAAGCATGAAATGCAAATTCCAAAGTTCAAAATCTGAAAGGTTAAATAAAAGCAATCTAAAATAAAACACAAGCATTTTTGTTGGTCTATTTAGGAAAAGTAACATGCTTAGTACTGAAAATTATGTCCAGCAGATGCTGGCTCATCTCCCCCAGGATACAGGATAAGGAATCCTTACAGTCTTGTTTCTGTAGGTACCACTACAGTGACACAAGAAAAGAGGCCATCTTGCTTGCCACAGCCTTATAGGAGTCAGAAGCAGAAGCTTCTCTCCTTACAACTATATAACCTTTCAGTGCAATTGAAAAGTCACTTTTCCAATCAAGTTTAAAGAAATACTGCAGAGTTCAAATTTCCGCATTCTTTCTACAGCATTCTGTTTGCTGTAGTGTAACAGTGATATAAAAGTACACTTGCAACTAAAGATTAAACCATCTGTTACATGTGAATCATGACTGAAAATACAGTCGTTTCGGCCTATACACAAAACTAGTATTTTTGAAATTTGAAACAAACCTTGCAGACCCTTTAGGGTTCCAAAGGCATATTTTAACATCTACTAAGACTAATAACTTCAAGTCAAAACATTTCAGTGCTCCTTATGCTCCAGAAAGCCAGCTGCATATTGATCTCCCCAGGGGTACCATGTTTACTCCTTACAAGTCAGAAAATTAAGAGACTGTGCTATACATGGTATTGGAGAAAGAGGAAACACAGCTCTTAGTACAACACTAACTCTTAGTACAACACTAAGGTAGCATCACGTGTGCACTGTCTTGCTTCCTCTTCCCAGGTAGCTTGTAAGAGGCAGTCAAATACATGCTGTTCTCAGTGTTAAACCATTTACTGTCACAGAGTATATCAGCAACAGCCTGAGATAATGGGGTTAGCTAGCAGCTGAGTTTAGTAGGAGATACACAGGAATTCAAGCATCAGCTGCATCTTACTCAACGACTTGAAACACAGAGTAAAATTCCAAATCGAAATAGAAGTAAGGACACACTACTATTTTTTTCCCTTTTTGAAACAAAAGCACACTATCTGTGTAAACTTCCATTCTTATTTATATACCCATGTAGGTATAAATTCACTCTACTCTTCAAGCAAGTGAATACAACCACCTTTATCCAAGAATGGAATTTATTATTATAGAATCACGGAATAGTTAGGGTTGAAAAGGACCTTAAGATCATCTAGTTCCAACCCCTCTGCCATAAGCAGGGACACCTCACACTAAACCATGCCACCCAAGGCGTCGTCCAACCTGTCCTTGAACACTGCCAGGGATGGAGCACTCACANCCTCTGCCATGGGACACCTCACACTAAACCATGCCACCCAAGGCGTCGTCCAACCTGGCCTTGAACACTGCCAGGGATGGAGCACTCACAGCTTCCTTGGACAACCCATTCCAGTGCCTCACCACCCTCACACCAAAGTATTTCTTCCTTAGAGCCAATCTAAACCCCTCCTCTTTAAGTTTGAACCCGTTACCACTTGTCCTGTCACTACAGTCCCTAATGAAGAGTCCCTCCCCAGCATCCTTATAGGCCCTCTTCAGATACTAGAAGGCTGCTAAGAAGTCTCCACACAGTCTTCTCTTCTCCAGGCTGAACAGACCCAACTCTCTCAGCCTGTCTTCGTATGGAAGATGCTGCAGTCCCCTGATCATCCTCGTGGCCCTCCTCTGGACTTGTTCCAACAGCTCCATGTCCTTTTTATGTTCATGAAACCACAACTACACACAATACTCCAGATGAGGTCTCACGAGAGCAGAGTAGAGGGGCAGGATCACCCCCTTTGACCTGCTGGTCACGCTTTATTCTAACAAAATAAATAAACAAGGACTGATTTTAACAACTGAAAGCTCTCACCCTAGTAAAATTTTACAGGTAAAACCTGTTGACAGGTTTACTTGGAGGGCACACAGGGACATCAGGCAAGAACATAAAAAATGACAATCAAATCAGGAAAATATAATTTGAATTCTCATGTTTTACTAAGAGCAAATATAAAATATTTAGATGCTATTTCAAAATGCTTCTTTTGTTTATTACTGTATTTGCTTGCTCCACTGAAACTGATGTTAGATAAATACAAAACCAAAATAACCTGTAACAGAATACTGATAATATTTGGATGGCAGATATTGTTCCTCCAGTCTTCCTCTTTAGCTTCAAAAACTGCCATTACCAGACGCAAGAGGGTGGAAGAATAAACGGCTGCTCAAGCTGCTGTTTGTTTTTTTAAATACTAAAGAAACAAAACATTAATTTCATTACCTTGGGAATTGAAGATTAAAACGCAAATCATAAATTGCTACAGATACTTTTCTTTACAAATAAATTCATAAATTATTATGTCAGATCTGATCCTTAGTTGAATTCTGAAGACTCTAAAACAAAAATGCACAATATATGTTCAAAAACTGTGTTACAGCTGCTTTATCCAAAATCTATAGAAATGGTGTTGAAAGAAGAAAACCACAGGGACTAAATTCAATTTTGCCCGCTAATGCTTGTTCCTGGTACTGTTACCATGGTTCACATAAAAAGTTCATATGTATGCCCACAAAATTGCTGTCCTGATTTTTAGTTTTATCAGATTTAAACAAGTATGTTTATTTTAATGAGCAGAAGACTTGAAAAGAGGCCGATTAGGCAGAAGAACCATCATTGCATAATTAATGTTTTATTTTACTGTCCTTACAGATGCATTATGCTGTCATAGCTCAACAAGACTGGTTTGAAGAGTGGTAATTTTGCAGTACAAGAAAACCCATAGTAAAGAAAAAAAATCTTAAATTTACAAATACAGCTGCAATATTTTTAAGAATAAACATTGTTTAATAACCTGGGAAAAGCTGAAAGGGTAATTCTATCTTTTACAGACTTCACAATGTCTTTCTAACAGAGAAAACCTGCTTCTGAAACTTTAAAACATTTTTGGAATGAAGGCAAAACACAATATATGGTTCTAAACGGCGCATCCCTTCAGGTGCTCTACTGCTAAATAGTCTTCTGTTACCTTCAAGCTAGAATGTGTCTGTACTGGAAGTAGCTGATTTCCTTTTGTGTCTACACAGACTACACTGTCCTTCCTGGTTATATAAACTGAAGGTAACTGTACTTAATGGAAGGCACCCCAGTCCCATGACTCCCTTTAATATACTTGACGTTTCATTTCTCTATCAGCTATTTACAAAGTCTAAGCTACACAACGATTTTGTGACTCCACTGGGAGTTACAGGACTGGTATGCAATTCAGTAAAGACTTGCTGAACATGTGAAAACACACACTGTCTTTTGAGCTCTTACAAGTAACTCCATTCTCAAAAGACATGCTGCTGCCACCTGTTTACAACACTACCTTGATTTGTGCTGCTGAAGCCAACCTGCACCATTGCTAAAAATCTCTGGCGAATCAGCATGAAATTTTCAGGCATAGTTTTTGTGGACCTATGCAGTAGGAGCCCCATGAAAATTGTTTATTAAACAAACACATAGAACAATCTTGGATAGGCTTCTGTTTCTGAAAGAAAACATTAGCAGTTGCCTGCACTAAATACAAACTACCTGAAGCAGTTGAACAGGTACAACCCCATCGGAGAAATGTCCCGTAACTCCAGACTTTACGCCTAATGTAATCCTGTAGAATTATTTAATTGTGGAGTACAAAAGGGCTCATTCTGGAAGCTTAAATTATATATTTCTAAGTACACAAAACTAAATGGGTTTACTGTGATAGCCAATATCCATTTTCAGCCACAGCTGTTTCTGCTGCAATTACACAAGATCATCTAAAGTGCATTAAGACACACTTCTCTTACAGTAAGATAAATAACAAATCTTTCTGCATTCTGGTCTAATTATTAAAAGACAGTGGGAGCCTACACTTTTCATTGACTTCAGAGAGCAAGGAATGCTTAGCATCTGTGAAAAAAAGAGACTATCTTTTCTTGACTCTTTTCAGGTTTTGTTTTTAAGACTCTACTGCAAAATGGTTCAATATTAGTTCTGGCAAAGTTTCTGAGATCTATAATCAAGCCCATTTTTTCTCATTTGCACATTATTGCAAGGAGGATGATGCAGTTCAGAGCCATATAAGTGCAGCTGTGCAACTCCTTTGATTTCATTTGGCTTGCAGTAATAACTAATAAAATTCAATGGAGAAAGTGAAGACAGAATGTAAACATTCAGAACTCAGAAAAGAATCAGAGAGCAGATGCATGATAACAAAAGGGATTTTGCTCAGTCTTCCACAACCCTATGATGATATCAGGAATGAAACAACCTTGCAGTTTTTTAAATTTTTTAAATTTTTTTTCAATTTTTTTTAATTTTTTTTTTAAATTCATTTAATGGGCAAGATCCTTGAAAATAGTTTCATCTTCATGTTAAATAAATAACCATAACTTGCTTTTATGTCAGTAGGTTGATCATATTTATAATCTTCACTGTTTATACTTATCATACAGGAATTCGGTTGTGCAAGTGGTCTAGAATTGCTTTTGCAAAATTATTAGATAACATTCAAATCCTAGCTGTGTTCATCATTAGGCTCACTTTAAAATATTCCACTGAAATATTTACTTGTTGGGAAATGCTGATTAGTCAGGAGCAAGATGTTACCTTGAAAGAAAGGGGCAGGAAGTGGGGGTGGAGGATGGGAACAGGAGAAGGAAGGGACGAGAAAGGAGTCATTGTTTGGGGATTATTTTTTTTTTTTACATAAAACTACTACTTGGTTTTGGGGAAAAAGAATTCTATTTGGAACCTCGCGATACAGAGAACTAGATTGTGCAGAGTTTAATCATATTTTAATACATCGTCAGACAGGAAAATAACCTGGGTAATCAGTGATGAGTAATCTTCAGAACATTAACTGAACCTACACATCACACCATTTTCTTTAATTTCTTTGTCATCAACTGCACATTAACTTTCTATTGATACACAAATAGTCTAAGAGTAACCTCCTGAAGTAGAATAAATGTATACCATATTTCCATTGTAAGACTATTAATCAGGTATTTTTTTCCAGCCAGTGGGTGGTGGTGGGAGAGAGAAAACAAGCCTAAGAGATATAGGTGTCTTAACTTTGAAACCCATCTTAAGTATAAGATATGTGAAAAACTAGACAAAATTCCTCTGAAAGCCAATCAACATACTATGTAACTCATGTTATATTCCATTAAGTATTGATATGTAAAATATTTACAAAAAAATACAGCTAAACATTTACAATCATTTGCAGCATTTAAAATTATGAAAATACAATGGCCTGCTTCCCTTTCATACAGGAAAGTAAGTTCCAGCAGTAGGGGAAAAAAAAAAAAAATAAGAAATACGAGCTCATGTAAAAAGTTAATAGGATTTGGATATTACATCATTTATATTTGGATATTTACATGTTAAAATAGCTTCTACTTTCATATAAGGATTTTCTATAATTAACAACATTTTAATCCCAGTCTTCAAAGACAGCTCTTCAGAAATAAAATCAAGATTCAACTCAAATCTCTAAGGCCCCTGACTTGCAAATAACTCCTGTAACTTCATCAGCTGTAACATGACACTCAGGTGAGTACAGTTAAGTCATGCTCAAGGATATACATACAGGAGTAGATCCCTCTCAGATTATATTTACACAGAAACAGGTTGAAAATTTAATTTCTAGCATTCAAATGAATACAGCTGCTTATTCAACAGCTACATTTCTCTGTTCTCCACATCCCCTGTGCTAAGAAGTACATGAGAAAGGACTTCCCAGATACACAAGTATAGCAAGGGTGTGACAGGGAGCTTAGATGCTCCTTTCCTGCCCAAGAGATACGACAATTTTGTATTTGCCATACCAGACAAGTAGTCATGCTTTATGACCTCCTTTTGTGTAATTTATTTTTTCTTTTTCTAACATCCCTGTAGCTAGAAACTTTTGGTATCTTTCAAAACCCAGAAGGCTGAATACTGCTTGGTCCAACAAAAGCACTGCAGCAACTCTGGAGCAAGGAGAAAAGGTAGGATTTAGGGAACAGAAGACCAGGAGACAGAAACGTAACAAGATGAAGTCTTTCATCTGGGGAACTGTGGAAAGATGAGAGGTCAAGAAGAGACAGGTATAGCACCAAGCTTCTGTAAGTCATTCAATACCTGCTGGGATCTAGAAGAAATTCACTTTCTTTCTTTCATTTCTTTACTTTTGAAACTGCAAGCGGCCAAATCCATGGTGAAATCATCTGATCACCTGAAGCCAGGCCAGGTCTGTGTTCGCATATTGACACAAGCTCAGTAATACCCTTTCCCGAACGCTGACTGGCTGCGAAGCCAGTGAGGGAACACTACACCTGTTGTGTCTATGCTGCTCCATTACAAAGGGTATGCAGATAAAGAATTCTTTTGTAGAACAACTTACTTCTAGAGATTGTGTTAACTTACTATGAAAGTGTCAAATATACCAAAGATTTAGTTAGTCTAACTCAAAAAATGCATTACAACATCCAGAGGTCCCAGCAATAGGAAAGGATTTTACTGTGTTGGTTAAAAAGATGCTCACGGAGAAACGTGAGCCGTTTACACAATACACATGTTCCTTCTACAATAAAATAAATCTCACTTAAGAATCAAAATTAAGACACAGACATGGTAATTGGGTAGCAATTCTTGTGCTGCAGAGCTATGGCTTCATTAAGGCTAAAATTAACAAGTGCAGCAATAACCAATACATCATAACTAACAAGCTTTAAAAACCTAACCTCGATATACAATCCTTTCTTTAACAAGCTCCAAGTCTCCATTCAACTATTCTGAAGTATGCTCAGAACAGCAGAACCTACTAAAAAAAATAACATATCATCAGATAACAGTTATAATTCACATCTAGGCAGCGTATCAGACAGAAGGCATATTGATCCAAGTGGTAACCAAGAAAACTATTGCAAAACTACTTTAAACAGCCAAAATTACATAAACTCACTTCAGACAATACAGCTTTACAAGTATATGAAAACACAGAAAACACTTCAGTTTTTACTAACAGTGATGCAACAGAAAGAACTGGAGAAAGTAAACTAACTGTGAACAGACAGCTGCACAAAATGGTGGTACATGGCACATCAGACAATATAAGCTGCAGCAAGTTTTACAGAAAACATTATTATTATATCCCCCTTCCAGGCAGTGTTTAAATACACTGAAGTCAACAGGGTATAGCACAGAATTGAAAGAAAATATCCATTAAAAGCAGCACAAAAGCTACTATTGAATAACATTTCAGTAAACTGCAAGATGCCCACCAAAAGCTGTTAAAGCATGGATTTTCTTTAAAGCACAAAGTTTTTCTTGGGATTTAACCTGGAAGACAGGAGGGAGGAAACAGGTATTGGTATATGGCTACTGTATAATTAGTCCGATAACGTAAACAGAAAAAGGCCACAATTCAACTTGTGTTGCATGAAATCCATACCTGGCATTTTGGCGCTGGAATTTCCTCTGAATAACCCCTAAAGAACAAGAACTGTCTCTGACTTGAACAATCATTTCTTTTCACAGTAACCACTTCAGTATTATAGAGATAACAATCAACTTACTATATCCTAAAATACATTACTGCAACAATTACATTGTATTTCTCCTTTAGCTTTAGAGAGAGGTTAACAAACACCAGGAAATACCTTGCTGAATTGAAGGATTAACCCAAAGAAGAGTCTCCTGCAGACCTGATCATGCATTCAAAAGCATTGACTATTCTCTGTGCCACCGAGATTAAGCAGTCAAAGACAGCTTATTGCAGCAGCATGAATAGTCACTTGATTTCCTTTACTGGGAATAGCTTGCCCTGATTTCCAGTCTATTTATTTATATGCTATACACAGACTACAAGGTAATTAATTTTCCTGCTAAAAGCATAAATGACTTTCCTGGTCATATTTTATGTGACCTGAGGTCCAAATCACATGGGGAGATGCAGAGTGTTTGTGAATTAGCTCTGTGTTGTCAGAAGGGAAGGTTCAGTCCTCATGAGAGCAGAATCTTCACCATATTAAAGTGTCTAACATAGGTTTTGCACCTATTTTACTCTGTTCCAGGTATTCAGTCTGATACAAGTAAATGGCGGAGGGGGAAAAAAGAGCACCCTACCTTCCTTAAGGGACCTCCCTTCATGTACATGTATGTGCAATCTGTCTGAAATGCAGGCAAATGTTACTATTCCCAATTGAAAAGAAAAGGGAAGCTGACGGATTGTGAAGAGAATCATCAGTCATACAAAGTTTGAGAGAAAGGATATAAAATCTGAATGCGAGGCTACCTTTACATGTATGTATTATTAACACCAATAAAACATTATTTCCATATGTTGCTGTCTTTTAAATGTTACGGTCTAGTAGAGTTTGAGAAGTAATAGCTTGGTCTCCAAAACCTGTTTAGAAAGTGAAGACAGAGGATAACTCGAGCGGGAGAGTGGGGAAGAAAAGGGGAAGGAGGAAGACAAGAATGAAAGTAAATGTTACCCAAGTCCTTCAGGATAGCATTCTGCATTAGCTAGTTTTCCCCTTCATCCACTAATCCTGTTTGCTGATCTACTATTTCAGTTCTTTCCACTTAATACAAACACTGAAAAGTAAAGAGCTTATTCCTCAATGATCAGCTATCCTCAGTTTTTAAGCTTTTTTTAAAGCATTAAAAGCCAAGTAATCAAATTGGGGGAATCTTCAAGTCACACTGTCCTCCCTCAGAATATATTTTCCATGCTCTACACACAAAGGCATATATTATAGTTTGAGCAAAGTTGTGCATTACCATTGACTTACTACAGAATCACCAAAGAACCACAGAAATTTTTGGCTGCAAGTCACGTAGTCTCACCTCTCAGTAAAACTGTGATAACTTCCAACACCAAATTAAGAGTTCCAGTGTAGGTGACTGGAAAAGATCATACTGACAGCCTTTCTGGTCACCTCTTCCATTACTAAAGTATCCGCTTCACAAGAAAGATTTCCTGTGTCCAGCTGGAACCCCCCAAGTTGTAATCAATAGCTACTGCCCCTTGCTGAAGTGTATGCCTCTACTGAGAAAAGTTTGAAGCCACCATCTGCGCCTCCCCCTTTGAAGTTACTGTGGCAAAGTTAAGACTGCCCCCTTACCTTCCTCTTCATCAGATGCAGCTCCCTAAAAATCCTAGCTCCCCAACCTCTCCCATCACATCAGTTGGTCTATACCTCTGACTAATTAAGTATTTCCTCACTGGACTACTTCCAGTTTTTCAATATTCCCTCTGTGCTAGGGGTTAACAGGATGACACACATTTGTTGTCCAAAAAATAGCTTTCACAGTTCCAAGTAGAGGTGGTAACAACGTCCTTCACTCTGCTAGTCATGTTCCTCCTTCCTTCTAACACAGACCCATACACTGTTTGCAGAAAGGCCATCATTGGCTCATGCTCAGCTTAAGAATCATAATGATCACAGGTCCTTTTCAGCAGGACTGTGACTCAGCCAGGTGCTTCTCAGTCTGGACTAATGCATGGCATTGCTATTCCTCAGATGCAGAATTTCAGTCTTCTCTTTTTTAAGTTTACAAATTTCAAATACATTCAGTTCTCAGTTTGTTCAAGGTCTCAAGATGCTTTAAGACAGAAGCTCTACTTTGGCCTTCCAAGCACCACCCTAATTAAGTATCATTCACAAAACTGCCGAAGGCGCATTCTTTTCAATTCTATCATCCAAGTCACTGAAGAATTGAACAGCGCAAGTACCAGAACCAAGCTTTGAGATATTCCACTTCTTACTGTCTGTTAACTGCTCAAGCCATTGAGCAATCCTTTCAGGACTACAGTCCAGCCAATTTTCAGCCCATGCTTCCTCAGCTTACTGCTGAGAAGTGTGCAGGAAGGTATAAGGAGTCAATAAAGCTACATTTATAAAAAATTAAGTGTGCTCCACTTATTCACACTGTCAGACATTCCATCCTAGAATGAAATCATATCAGCAATACCTGCACTTCAGGTATCTATGTTGACTATTACTATTTCCCTGTTGCCCTTCACGTGTCTACAAGCAGATGTCAACATGATGTGTTCTATGATCTTGCTGGGGACTGTCACAGACCTGACACAGCTACCAGATGCCTGGACCATTCCCCTTATCTTTTGTGAAGACTGGTATAAGGTTAGCCCCTTCCTAGTTGTCAGGACTTTCCTCAATTACCACGCTTTTTCTTGGATGACAGCTGCCTTACAATCCTATCACCTAAATGCACTCTTGCCTATCTTGGAATAGAGGCCCAAGAAACTGAATACATCCAGTATCGCTAAGCAGCCCTTAACCTGTGCTCTTTATGTTAGTGCTCCTAGTCTGGGAACAGTGAATGAAAAAAACAAAACAAAGCAAAACCAAACAAACCACAGGAATTTTCTGCTTTTTCTGTGTTGTCCACCATTAGATTGCCTCCAGCACTGATCCACAGACTCACATTTCCCTGAGTTCCATCAGGGAAATACTTGCACAATCCTCTCCTGCTAGATTCAAGTTCAGCTCCAAATAGGTTTTGGCCTTTCTGATTTCAATTTGCTTTCTCCAGAAGTAATGAAGGAGAAATTGAAGTTACCATATGAAGTACCACAGTAGAAATACATTTAATCTCTAGATCAAAATAGGCACAAGGTTAGAAATCAAATTTTATGTTCTTTGAAGGAATGGTGTAGGCTTTCTCTTCACTGAAAAAAGGCATTACATGTTGAAACCATCCAGCAGGAAATGCAGATGGCTAATTTCTGAAATGTCTCAGGAAGCTTTGCAGAAAGAGAAATGAAAACTGTTAAGTTTTTCTCTACTATAAAATAACTAATGTGCCACAAAACAAGAATACAGCTGATGATGATCTTACAGAATCATAGAATAGTTAGGATTGGAAAGGACCTTAAGATCACCCAGTTCCAACCCACCTGCCATAAGCAGGGACACCTCACACTAAACCATGTCACCCAAGGTGCTGTACAACCTGGCCCTGAACCCCACCAGGGATGGAGCACTCACAACCTCCCTGGACAACCTATTCCAGTGCCTCACCACCCTCACACCAAAGAATTTCTTCCTTATATCCAATCTAAACTTCCCCTCTTTAAGTTTGAACCCATTACCCCTTGTCCTGTCACTACAGTCCCTAATGAAGAGTCCCTCCCCAGCAGCCCCATAGGCCCCCTTCAGATACTGGAAGGCTGCTAGGAGGTCTCCTCGCAGCCTTCTCTTCTCCAGGCTGAACAGACCCAGCTTTGTCAGCCTGTCTTCATACAGAAAGTGCTGCAGTCCCCTGATCATCCTCGTAGCCCTCCTCTGAACTTGTTCCAACAGCTCCATGTCCTTTTTATGTTGAGGGCACCAGAACTGCACACAGTACTCCAGATGAGGTCTCACAAGAGCAGAGTTAAAGTGAATGGAATTGAATAAATTTCTCATATTGTGCTTTTAATCAATAAAAAACATTTTTAAATTTACACAAGACTGTATTATCTAAACCAATTAATCTTAAACTCCAGGGAAAACAGGCAGCATTAGGCCACAACTGCAAGGACATGCTGACTCCATAATTTGACAACTCTTTCAAGAAAACAAATGCTAAGAATAAACATACTCAACTAGGAAGCAATATGTCAAGAATATTCAAATTTCAAAAAGAATTATGTTACCTAACTTGTGTGTCTTTGTCAATGCTAATACTATCCTTTCCAGTGTTAACCTGAAGATTCACTTTTCTTAAGCCAGCCTCACTTACCACAATCACTGATGAGAGGAAGAACCTCTACACCTACTTCTCCTTTTTTAAGTAATGCTTATTTATTAACGCAGATTAGGAATAAAAAAAAAAATATTAAAAAAAATAAAATTCAAACTTACATCTGACAAAATAGAAATCTTCACAAACATCTAAAATACCAAACAGAAGAGATACAAATCAACATGCTTTTGTGAAACAACTTTACTTCTCCGTACATATACACGTGCATTGTTATATTCAAAGGAGCTACCAAGTTCATTAATCCAGGCACGAACTTTGTGAACAGTTCACTTAGAGCATTAATGCCCAGGTTTATTAACAACAAAGATTCATAACATAAGAATATGTTTTTTTAAAAACAGTCTACCAAATGAACCAGGAAAACATTAACACCTGTTATGACTTCTTCACATCAGGGAAGGCTTGGGATGAGGAGGAGTATATGTGATTAAACAACTAACAGTGAGAAAATTAAAAGGGCAAACATTCAGGTGCATAACTTAGACCCACAGAGAAGCCAGCATATTTTTTCCCTTTAACACTTAGTCTCATAAATAGATTAACTATGCCTATAAATCTTTCATCGTAGCTACAGACTAACAGCCTACTTTATTACATAAAAAGCAACAAAAATCAAGGGACCCTATGTAAAACAAAGTAGCTCTTTGCATGACCACAGATAAACTGAGAGGGAGCAGATACAGTTATCATCACAAGAAAATCAGAAGTTAAACTGCATGTGGTGGGGAAATCTGGAAGGGTAAGCTTCTCAAGAATCTCATAACAGATGAAAAGGGGAGGGAACACATTAATTTCTGTTCAGATTAAACGGATGACACCCAGACAGATTTCTTTCAATGCTTTTATTCCCAACACATAAAGGCAATGTAGCTAGGTATGGTCTTCACAAACGAAAGCACATCGAAACTACCTGACAGTGGCAATGCTCTCTCTCATGCACAGAAAATCTAGCAAGGTTTAAAGTACTGAACAATTTCTCAAGCCGAATAAGGGAACACAATTGCATATCTCCCATGCACCACTCATGCAGAAAAGTACTTTTTCATTTGTATCTGTTTTTTCACACATTCATGGAATCAACTTTAGTCCATTTTCTAAAATTAAATGAAAAGTGCTTAGCGGGCTTACAGTCAGCCTTGAAATATTCACCTATTACTAAAGCAATAAGTGTATTAGAGTCATTAACTACCTCTTCTTCATTTATGAAGGCATCACTGTAGCATATGTTATCAATGAATTTATATTTCTGTGTCTGACAGTGAAACTGGCAAGTGAAAGTCCAGCACCAGCAGCTATGCTGATTCAGTATCAGCAAACAGGCACTGTGTCAAACCTCAGTTTGAGTGGCTATCAAATTTATAACAGACAACTGTCCATTTTCTATAGTCTATCATCCAGCCTCAGCATGAAAAACCTCTAAAGGAGATGCTGGCGCTACATAAGCTGTAGGGTGATTCCAAATCTTTATAGACTGAAGTGGGGAGAAGTTGCTCTTATGTACACCTTTTAGCAATGCTTTTAAATCCCAATATGCATCACAGTGGCACGTCCAGCCCTACTTTCAGAAACAGAGATACTTACCTAGTGTTATATCTGGTTTCGTAATACGTGGCTTGTGCACATAGAAAGGGCATAGGATGAAACTACACTTAATCTCAAGAATGTATTCACTATTGTCCCAGTTCCAGCTGGGATACAGTCAATTTTATTCCTAGTACGTGGTGTCATTTCAAAGCTGCCTAGAGGATAATTCTTAAAGATACCTATTTACATCCAGACTCTGGACTATGAAACACATAGAAGTGAATGAAGTCAGAAAATTATTCCATTTCGCTTTTTTCTCTAATTTTTCACTGAAAAATTTGTTGAAAAATGCTCTAACAATGAGAAGATAAACTAACAGATTTCCTAGACTGACAGCCTGGTGATGGTTTACACAAGACCCAATTTAAATCTTAATTACACAGCCAGGCAAATAATTGCACTGTGTTACTGTTGGGGTAGATGGATAATCATGACCATGGAATAACACTGCAACATGAATTGCAGGTTACAGTGATAAGACTACCACCCTTACCAGCAAAATGTCATTCCAGATTAATCAGATCATTATAGCGGAGGGCACTACATACCTAAGGAAGGGACACTCAACACAGATTCCTAAGAGCTGGGACCATGTAAAAAATGTAAATAGCAATGCTTTATGAGGACTTAAGGAAAAAGAAACGTGGTGACTGAAGGAACATAGATGAAATTTGGTAAGTACTACACACATTTTGAAACAACTAATGAAATAGACTACAAGCAGCTATTTGCTGTATGATAATCCAGACTGAAGAAACTGAGGGACTACTAACAGAAATACTACTTTGCATGCTGTCAATTAGATAATCAGTGGTGAGTTTTCACTTACAAAAGCTGGTGGCACAAGTTGTTATTATTACCAAAAAGGTAAATTTCTGTACATAAGGAAACAAGGTATCATATCACATTATGCAAACTAAGGGGACAAAGGCCTGTGACTGATCAAAGACCCCTGCCCCACACCCACATTGAAGGAATGTTCAGAAGAGATAAATGGAGCTACATGACCTGAAGGCTCAGGAAGAATAATGACGTGAATAATAATAACTGCTGAAAAGGAAGCCAAACTCATCTCAATGCCAAACGAAAACCCAAGGGTGCCTTTGTTTTGTACAAACTGACTGTATCAGCAAGGTATTTCAACTGTTTGTGTAACTGCCTGTCTCTGAATGTAAGGAATGCAGACCCAGAGCAAAACAATACCAGTTCTGGGGTGCTTCTGGTTAAAATAACATACATATTGGATCTGCTTATAACTCTAATCAAGAGCATCATTTACTCATATGACTGCAACAGGTATTTAGCTCAAAGCTTTGTGCTTTTTTTTTGCAGAGCCCAGGCATCCCCTCAGCAAGCGACCTTGCCTGCTGTGATTCCACCTACAATTAGTGACTCCTGAAGTGCCAGGGCAACAGCACAGACTCCAGGAAGTGGGCTGAGCTGGGACACACCTCCTGCCAAAGGAGCCTCACTACCCAGCAGCTGCTAGCCTTGAATTCCAGGCACAGGACAGATCACTCTATTAGACTTGCAGAGTGATGGAGAAAGGAATATGTCCCCCATTGTAGAGCTTGCTGGATATCTTTATATGAATTATAATGGAACACTTAATGAACCAAGTAATCGCTTAGCTTTGTAACAAGTTTGCAAGACCTCAGTACTGAGTGTTGCCAGGATTTTTCTGTCTGAACTTTTCATGATCTGCCTGCAGCTTTGTTTTACTTGGTTTAGCTGTAACAGCAATTTTCATAATCCAGCAAGTGCCTATGGCTAATTTGACTATAGTTTATACAGACAGAAGTATAAAGCAGTCATTCTGTCCAAAACAAGGTATTTAATGAAAATGACACGATGAGATATGACCTGTCATGCAGTGCCCTTCAGAAAGTGAAGGCAGAGTATCACAGTATGGGCATAAAGGGAAAGAGATGGGCCACCAACTTGGCCCTGGAGACCCCACAGCTATAAACAACTCAGCGAGATCAGCATGGGGGGGCATACATGTGGTTAAGCCCAATATAATAAAAACAAACCACAAACAGGAGAACTCTGGTGAGAGCTGCAAGCTTCAGCTGACTTCAGCATTCCTTTCTGGTGACTGGGGGATGCTCAGTGTCATGATGGTGAGCATACAATCAGATGCACATTTATACTGTGTCGATTTTATAGTGCAATCGCTATACTCCACTAGCTGTAGTTTCTAATTAACTTGAGATTTGAGTGCATTGTTGTGTCACTGTACTAAATTAAAACCCCCTGTAACGTCAATTAAACTTTGCACTAAGTCCTCCACATGTGGACTTAAAGACCATGCTTGAAGAATTGCACTAGACAGGTCTCAGCAATAAAAACAGGCAACATCCTAGGAAAGACTGCAAAATTCAAGTCACTATCATCTCATCATACCCATCCCTTAAATAATAAGAAGTAAATAAACAGAAAAAAAAAATCAAAAAAACTTTCAGTGCAACCTTTTCAAAAATAAAAAGGAGAAAAAACTCCTCAGGACTTGGGTTAGCTGTTTGCAAGAAAAGGAAAACGTACATATAAAGGGCAGCAGGGAACCCACGCAAAAGGCTTCACTGTTACACGTTACAGGACATACATGTAAAACTCCCTCCAAAACAGTGAGTGATGTTCTATCAAAAATGCAATGTTACCACTGAGGGAAAGAATTAATTATGAATTAAGCAATTAATTTGTCTAGAACTTTACAATGAATCTTCAAATCTTTTTAAAGATTAATATCTTTTACTGGCCTTTTATCCCTTTACACTGTAAAGATTCTCAGAGGCAATTATAAGTTTCTGTCACCAAAAATTTCAAAAATAAATACTTAATTTTCACCACAGAGAAGGGGAAAAAGACACTCCAAACCAGAAACATAACCCACAATTTCTTGTGTGATTCCAGACTGGTTTAGTGTTATCATAGCTACATAGCTCACAGCCAAATTTAAGCTTATTTGGGTAGTAATGTACCTGAACTCTCAGGTAAAGACTTGAGTTTCACCATAGCTGAGCATTTGCTGAGTTCCAGTTTTCTTGTTTGGGAATAAACAGAATTGTAACATATTTTATCAAAGCGTAACATGCACAGCATTCAACTACCCAGGAAGAATTTTTTCCTCAGAACACAAAAGATTTAAATTACCCCCAGAAAAATACAGTTCCACTTATCAGTAAATGCACTAGGAATAGAAAATGCCATCATGTGACAAAACACACAGACACAGATGGAAAAACTAAGGAGTATTAAAGTTTTAAAAATTACATAAAAGGAACAAAAATTGCTAAAAAAAATCTTAAAAATTAAATCTTCAAAAATCCCTTTCAAAACTGAAGTTGTAAGAGCAGGCTGCATGAAAAGTACTGGCAAGACAAATTAAAGGAGAAGGGTCCAGAGAGTGCCTTCAGTGTTTTTCTTTGATTTCTAGAGAAGAGAAGATAGAAGTCACAACAATCACTATGTGAAGTATTCACAGTATGGTTTTTTTAACAGCACTTTCTTTTCTCTCTAGAATAGGTATGCTGGTTTTGAAAGCCATGGCACTCGCAGCCTCATATATTCTCTATGCAAATTAAAATTACTATTGATGGATATTGCTTCATTCAAGCATAGAAAGAGACAAATACTGAAAGCAGGTAAGATAGCTAAGCCTCAGGAACATAAAGTATACACTAACATAACTGTGACTTCCTTTAAGACAAGGAAGAGGGGCAGGGATGGGGAGACACACCTGAAGCCGCTGCTTTCCTGTACATTTACATAGGGACGTTACATTGGACTTTGCATCATTCCAAACACTACAAAAAAGTTGACTAAACCAGCAGCTTGAAGTGTATTTTTACAGCAGCTGTGCTGAAGAGCCCAATTCTTGAAAACAAGTTGGCAAATTGATCCAACCACGCTTTGCCAAAAGAGAAAACAACACACTCAACCTCCCATAACACAAAGCTGCTTCTTATCTTTTCAGATAGTTATTTTCAGCTGTCTCAGCCTCCCCCAGCAGCATTCCCCACATGGGAATGCTTAAGTCCATGTCTGTCAGTACAACAGAAGGAGCTGTGTCAGATAAAGGAAGAAGCACAACTTAACCAGCCACTTCTCTAACTATTTTAAGTTCATTAAGATCTCCCTCTCAAGTGACTAAGAGTGGCATCCTTTTTCATTATGCCGGTTAAAAGACTTGGCGTTTGGTGTGAAAATACTTTACATTTTAAAAAGCCCCAATGAACGTCGCCAGAGGAAAAGAAATCAGCAGTGTTAAAATGTTACAAATGTAATACATAAAAATGTTAAAATTTTAATACAATAAAATCTAAATTCTACTAAAACTGCGATCAGTATTATTACTTTCTTATGGTACCTTTATTCAAAGTTTGAAATTCTTCCAGTAATGGCAAAAGAAGAAAAAGTTAAGGCAGAAGTGCTTGTGGAACAGTGAAAAGTGTGTTCACACACTGGCTGCATGCTAAGAAAGGGTATTTTGTCTTTCTTTGTGATGCCCTTTAATAGTGTTTTAAACCAGCATTAGACTGAGCTATCACTAAGTGGTATTCTACCCAGCTTCTTTGAAATTCTTGGCTTTGAACTACTAATTTTCAACATTACTTTAAGTCAAAATAGCATCATATTTAACTCTACTTTTGTTCTGATAATTAGCATTTTATTCTCTCTCTTCAAAGATGGTTTTACTGTGAGGATATATTCTCTCTAAATACTCTTCTATCAGACTAAATCTTCACAGAAGCCCTTACGCTCCCAGCTCATTTCAACCAATCCCCAAACTACGTATTTTGGACTATGACCACAGTGAAGTAATTTTTAGTTTCTTCATACTGCACTTACTATGCCTATCACCTCTTTTGCTTGACTTCCAGGACACTGGGTTCTGAACAAACAGTACTTGTCTAGGTCTCTGGTCTTGTACACCACTGTTTCCTGAGAAGCACAATATGAATATGCTCATGGCTGCTCTGAAGAGCTCTGTGAAAGCAGTCCCAGATTAAAACTTGAGAAGCCTATAGAGCAGGGCATATAGTTGCTATGTTAAATTATTTCTTTCACCAGCAATTGCAATGTTGCTTTTCAAAACTTATCCATCAAAGTCCCCATTCCAGGAGTGGAATCATAAATTCCAAAAGCAATTCCCATCAACTGGAGGAAGCACTAGCTGTACTCACAAAGCTTCTTTATTTCAACAGTACGTTGGTCTATCCAGCAACTAAGAAGTATAGTATCCACTGTATAGACTTGCACTACTAAGTTTAGTTCTTACCTAAAAATCAATATATTAGGGGCCCAAGACAGTTGGATGATATTCAAGGATCACCTGCTACAAGCTCAGGAGTGTTGCATCCCAACTAGAAGGCAGTGCAGCAGGAGGGCCAGGAGACCTCCTTGGATGGATAAGGAGTTGCTGAGAAAAATTCAATGGAAAAAAGAGGCTTATAAAAGGTGGAAGCAAGGCCAGGCGGCCTGGGATGAACACAGGGATGTTGTCCAGGAAGCTAGGGACTAGGTGAGGAAAGCTAAGGCCCAGTTAGAATTAAACTTAGCAAGGGATGTTAAGAATAACAGGAAGGGATTCTATAGGTACATTGCAAATAAAAGACAGACCAGGGACAACACAGGCCCCCCCCAGAAGCTATCAGGAGAACTGGCTACACAGGATTTGGAGAAGGCTGAGGTTCTGAATGACTTCTTTGCCTCAGTCTTCAATGGCAAAGGCTCTGACTGCACCACCCAAGTCTTGGAAGGCAGACGCAGGGACTGTGAGAATGAAGACCTTAGGCCCACTGTAGGAGAGGATCTGGTTCGAGACCATCTTAAGAACCTGAACATGCACAGGTCCATGGGACCTGATGAAATCCATCCGTGGATCCTGAAGGAGCTGGTGAATGAAGTTGCTAAGCCACTGGCCATCATATTTGAGAGATCATGGCAGTCAGGTGAAGTTCCTGAAGACTGGAAAAGGGGAAATACAACCTCCATTTTCAAGAAGCACGAATTTTCTGGAAAGGAAAGAGCTGTTCCCTGAAACAGCCTACTACTAAAATGGTAAAGGAAACTAGTCACAAACTAAATCAAATGTATGATACTATTTCTGAGTGGAATATAGTTGTTGGTGCTTCAAGATGAATCTCAGTCTTCGGAAGTCATTTTATCTCGTGTCCTCCAAGTGTTTTCCTACAAGAATCTGCCAAAACAAGCCTCAGTTAGGTCACTGTCACCACATTCCTCCTCAGCTTCCAAGGAAGCAGCTTCTGTATGCCAAGAATCAAAGTACTGTGCATGACATACAGCTGGAGACTTCCAGGAAACGCATCAGCTTGCAACATGCTTGCATCTACATGCTTACTCAACAGGTTCTTCCAAACAGCATTATCAATAGCTCTCTTCCTAAAATTTTTTTAAAACTCAGTGGGATCAGAAGTCTGTTGCGGAGGTGGAAATTCCCAATCAGAAACATATCATGATTTTTGCGGAAGAAACAGTTGTACCTATCACATGTGTTCTCATAAATCAGAGTCCTGATATCACATATTGTTTGTTGAATATTTTTCCCATGTTTACAGAAACAAACACAGATGACAAAGCAGAAACAAATGGCCTTACATTTTCTAAAATCCAGGAAGCACTGGGCCAAATGCGTTTGCCAGTACATGATAAGAAAAAAAAAAACCAAAAACCAAAAAAAATAAAATCCTTTTTCATACAGATGTTTCCACACTGCTTGATTTCTGCTTGAAGAATTTGATGCAGACTGTCTAAAAAACAAACCGACAGACAAAAAAGGCCCAACAGCTTTCACTTTCTCAGAAGTTATTAACCCTTCCTTTCCACGAGGACAGCTCGAAAACACTGAAACCGAAGCTCAGTGCCTGACATTTTAACCTCACAATTTCTCAGGCATACAGTGCATGATTCTGACCTCTCCTCCAGCTCTGGCTGCTGACCTTTAGAAAGTTAGCGACAAAGAGAAAAAAAACAAAAATCATGAAAGTTTCATTCTTTATCCATCACTTCTCAACTGTATCTCAAAAGTCTGAAACCTGAAAGTGATTCAACATGCATGCCCACAGGTAAAACACAAATATACAATAAAGCAAGGAATTTGGGGGTTTCATTTCCTAAAATCAACCTGACTTGTCAACATCAACATACAGGCTTCAATTTCTACTTTGACAGAAATCCCCCACTTGAAAAGCATGTGGGTATTCCTTCTGATCAAGTCATGACCAGCATAAACACCACTTTACATCTGACATAGTAAGCACAGCTTTTTAGGCTGAGTAAATTTTTGAGACCCAACAAGTCTCCTCAAAATAAGACAGCACACGGATGTCTGTTCTTCAAGCTAAGCACTGCAAAGCTTCATGTTTTGTGAATTTTGTGAACATTTATGTTTTGCGTAGGAAATTTAAGTAGAACAAATAAAGACAACATCTATGACTTCTCCGTGTATTCCATGTAACCCGCTCTCCTCAAAGACTGCAAGCACCTATTACAGTCATTAGTACCATAAATCCTGCAATTACTCAAAGATACCATTCTACTTATTTTAGGAGAAGTAACACATGAAGTTGCCACAAATGTTTCAGAGAATTAAAAATATAAGGAAACTTGTTAAACATCAGCACAGATGAAAAAATGTAACCAATTTGGTTCACTGATTATGAACTTACCTTTTTCTTTATTAGCAATACTTTTGACTAATTGTCTGTGTTCCTATTTCTAAAACTCTATATATTTTCACCTACAAAGGGCACTAACGCAAATTTACATGCCAGGCAGTAAATCATTCCTCCTTCTAAAAAGCAGAGGGTTACTGATCTGAACTGTCAGTTAGAAACTTACTTCATTTATTCCCCTAATGTCCCCTAATGCAGAATCATTGTCATGGATTTCAACTGCCTGAAGCACAGGGTGGTGACCTTACCTAGAATTGTTCCAACAGAACATCACAGAAGTTCGTCAAGACACACAGTACTGTGGGGAACAGAAAAGGCCCAAAAGCAGGTTTGTGGGCATTTTGATTGTTTTGGTTTGTTGGGCTTTTTTTTTTTTGTTTGGTTAGTTGGTTTGGGTTTGTTTGGGTTTTGTTTGTTTGGTTGGTTTTTTTTGTTGGTTGGTTTGTTGGTTGGTTTTTTTTCCCCCAAATCTTTACTACACATAAAAAATAAAAAAAGAATATTGAAGTTTACTTAACAACAGCTGTGAAATTTTGGTACTCTGTACCCCCATAACTCAAGAGATTATCTTGTTAGAAGTACCTTTTGTTAGCTGGCTAAGCTGCTCTTGGAGATAGCAGAAAGCAGAATTCTTTTGTTACAGGCTTCTTTTTATGGGTGGGGTTCACAGGCATCAGAAATCACTTTGCTAATATTTTACTACTTAAAATCCATCTAATCTAGTGGATTCAGCACCAATTCACCCTAGTACTCAATTCACTGATTTATGGGGATGGATCTTCTGCCTATGTAACTTCCCTGTACATTTTTTCAACATTAGAGAGTCAAAAGCTAAGGCAGATATTTTTCTTCAAAAACACAGTAACACAAGTTGAAACACTGGTACTGAACAGAGGTACAGGCTGAAACATTACTGGTACATGCCTAAGTAATATTACTGTCCCATACAAGAATATGCATAGAAACATCTAAACCATAGGTAACTCCAATACAACAACATGCCGTGAGTCTTAAGACAAAACTCCATGCTACAATCTTGCTTTCTTGCACTCCTCTTTTCAGAACCAGAAAATATGAGTAACTTTTACCACCCAAAAGAGACAACTGGTACACATTAAAAAGGAAAAAATAAAAGCAAGGTCGTAATTTTTATAAAAGCCCAAGGACTGAACAGCTATTACTCCAATTGCAATATTATAAGCTGAATTCATGCATTGATTTTACTAAAGAAGTAGTGAATGATCACGACTTTATAGTTGGAGAACCAATTTAGACACAATCAGCGAGGAGAAAGCTAACTGAAAAAGCAGAAATCCTTTAATGTCTCTCTTTTGGATACCTACATGGTATCAACCGCTGCTGTTGAGCCAAATGAGGGAGCAATAATAACCAGGCGTTTCATGAACTGGAATATTAACCATCTCCTGATGTACAAAGAAGCACTAAACAAAATCTCATACACTCAGCCCACAAAAATTTATAGTGAAACGTCCAAACCTGTCTTATAAGAATCAAGCAAAGAACCGTGCTAAAGACCTTTCTTTCCAAAATTTCTAATACCTTTGATTTTAATCATACGAGGCTGAAATCCTCCATCCCTACTCAAGTTTGTCCTAAAATAATCTCACATCAAGTTGTTCTTTTTTTTAAAAAAAGAAAAACTTAAACAAAACAAATAAACAAAAAACCCCATGTATATGTTACATTTTAAAATCTTAGGGTTCTTATAAATCCCTTTAACTAAAAAGTCTAGGACAACACATCTTATCTTTTTCACAACTACTCATTTGTCTATAGTTTTTATATGCCATGCATATATGAAATGCTCTAACTCAACATGCAGATAGATCACCAGCAATAAAAAGAGATATCTCTGAAAACCACCAGTCACAGTAAGAGTGAAAATGGAGAATAAAATGAACAATTAGATTATATTAAATTCATTGTAAGACAGCACATGGAAGTATACTCAGAGACAAAGAAATATTTAACATTCTTTGCAATGCACATGTACAAATGGAAGTATTCAGATACCACCTATGAAGCCTTTGTAAAAAAAGACTGAATCGTATTATTGTTTTTCTAGCTTGTGGACGAAGCACTTACATACCTGTTCTTTAACTGAAGCTAGAATGGCAGAGGTGGTCTCAGTTTCAGAGCCATCACCATTAGATGTGTTCAACACAGGACTAAGGGAACTTGTCTTGTCAGAAGACGAGGGCTGATCTGGAACAGGCATAGTTTCTGCAGCTGATGGAAAAAACAAAACAAAAGAATTATTTTGTTATTAGAAAGCTGACACATATCATAAATCATATGCATATAAGAATAATAGAACTAATCTAAGGAAAAAAATGTAGAACATGCTTCTGTTGTGTAATACAGAATTAATCTATCACTTATTAAAAATTAAAACTAGCCATAAATTAATTATAAACCAAAATATTAAATGATCTCCCAGTCTCATTCCAAAATATTCACCAGAGTACATTTGGAGAAGATTCAAACCATTTACAGCTATGATTTTTGCATAGTGTTCCAGTGGCAGCATCCAACATGAAATTACAGTATCATGAAAGTAATGAATCATGAAATGCTTTGCAAACAGAAACCTAACAAATTATACATGACAGAAAACTAACACATCTAATGCTGACTTTCTAACATGATGATTATTTAATATTTATTATATTTTAAGCCTAGGCAACTAGCTTTGCCTTTCTCCTAGCCTACAAGGTGATTTTGACAACATTTTATCAGAGTATTTTTGAGAAAAGCAGTGTACCAGTTGTTAAGCCATTTTGAGACATGTTACAAAAAGGATTCTTAGTACTGGAAGGCATTTCTAGTATTCCTTTTTAGAGAGCAAAATGTCTGTGTGATTGTGGAAAAAATGTATCTTTCTGAAGGCTAAGTTATAGGGCAGCATCTCTGTTTAAATGTCACTACAGGCACATCTCAGCAGGCAAGTTGTTCCACATTCCAGAATTCAAGGAGCAGAGAGGCAGCTTGCATGGTTATGCACACACAAGTTAGGATAAGGTCACATTCATGTGGGAGCTGGCCAGAATTACTCTGTGGAAGAGAAGTGGCCCACAGGCTGCCAGCTGGATGGGCCCCCTAAAGAGCAGTGAGGATATTCAGAAAGATGTCACCACAAAGGTCGTATATGCACAGCACTCTCCATTCACATCAATGGCAAAAATCCTGCCCTGGCTCCATTCTGCTTTTCACAGCTCATGTTTTCATAAAGTGTAACTTTTTCTGGATGAAATAAGTCTGAAGAGAGTGGAAAGGGTAGTTGGTAAAAAGCAAATACAATTTTTAATACCCAGAGCAAGCATCCCCACATCAGCCTGCCATAGGGCTCTATAAGAAGGGGAGATGACTCTGAAGCCACAGTGCTACCCAAGAACACTTGCTCAGCTCAGCCAGGTAGCCTTTTCCAAAATCCCCCTGAAGCTCAAGCACTGTCATAAATACATAAGACAAAAACATGAAAATACAGACTATTCATCAAAAAGTCAGTTATTTCTCATAAGAGAAATCTCTCTAAATCTCAAGCCAGATTAGTTTATATACTGAAGCATGATATTAAACATAGTTTTAATTAAAGAAGCTACAAATCTTCATACGGCTTCATTTCACCATTTTTGTAAGCACATCACCTGAAGTGGCTCTGGCAATATCCCTGATCAGATATGTACACTATCCAAGTTTATCTTTAAAAATTGAGAGGATATACATGTTTCCTTCTGTCACAAGTGCAAGTATACTGTACAAAACTTCTGTATGATTCCAATACATCAATCTAAAAGGGCTTTTGAGCTTATTTTCCCATTTTTTGCAAGACAGGAATCAGCTTCTATTGTAACAAGTTACGTAGTTTGTGGCACACTGTTTAAATTGCTGCTGTCTTGTAAAGTACTACATAAAAGACATGCACACACATTCACATACACACTTATTCTATTACCTTGATTTCCAACAATCTATTTTTAAAATTATTAACTGCAGTATCATAATAGAAAAATCTTCTTCTCAGTACTGTAAGCCATCCAATAAAATAAAACCCAGCCTAACAGTTCTAAAACAGCTACAAAAGAGAGACACTGAAGTGCTGAAGAGTGTCCACAAAAGGCAACAAGCCTGGTAAAGGGTCTGGAGCCCAAGTCTTATGAGGAGCAGCTGAGGGAACTGAAGTTGTTCAGTCCAGAGAAAAGGAGGCTCAGGGGGGACCTTATTGCTCTCTGCAATTGCCTGCAAGGAGGCTGTACTGAGGTGGGGGTCAGTCTCTTCTCCCAAGCAACAAGTGACAAGACAAGAGGTAACAGCTTCAAGCTGCAGCAGGGGAGGTTTAGATTGGATATTAGGAAAAATTTCTTCACAGAGAGGGTTATCAGGCATTGGAACAGGCTGTCCAGGGCAGTGGTGGAATTGCCATCCCTAGAAGTGCTCAAAAACCATGTAGGTGAGGCCCTCAATGATACGGTTTAGCGGCAGTCTAGCAGTCCTGGGGTAATGGTTGAACTTGATCTTAAAAGGTCTTTTCCAACCTAGTTGATTTTGTGAAAACACTGGAGCACAACACTCCTGACTATCAACTGTATGCCCTGTAAAGTCCAACTGAAAACTGCACAAGTAAGACTGCAGTATGCAGGAACATGAGTGAAGAGACATCAAGCAGTCCTACTGCCCTTGCAGACAGCCTCTCTGGGCAGTTGGAAGCCATGCTTGCCAGTGAGGACAGCTCACAAGGGAAACACTGGAACTGCAACAGCATGAGCTGTGAAGAACTGCCTCCCCAAGCCTGCACTGGCAGTGGTAGAAATATCAGAGCTGCAAATGATTCTCCTGATAAATAATCTCAGACACAGTGGCTGAGAGCAGCTCCCTGATGTAGGACTAATTTCTCTGCAGTTGTGAAGAAGCTCCCAGGAAAAAAGCCCCTTTGTCTGCTCCACTCGTTTTCCTGCTCCTCCAGGCAGCCTGACTCCAGCAGGCAGACTCCGCTGACTTCACTGTTTCATAAATACTAGCCCGAGGAGATAAAATCCAGCAAACTAAGCCAGGCTAAGTCAGCAACTCCTTTGTCCTCCTCCCAGCTCCACAAATCATTGTCATTTGAGGTCCATTTAAGCTCTTCACCTGGCAAAATGACACCTGCTGCCCCCAACCCCAGCTCTCTACTACAGCACACAGTTACTGGAACCGACTGGAAAGACACAAAACCACCAGGAAGTAAAACTGTAGGGGTTTGGTAAGTGTTTAAGTTCAGGGGTTGAGCTGCTGTGCTTGTGTTGGAACACCTCACCCATCACCTCACAAAGGGACCGAGTCTAGCACATAGTGAGGGGAGAGGACACCAGGATGGGTAAAAGTGTTTTCTCTGCGTGTTCATTTAATTGAACATCTTACTTATTTCTCAATGCCAAATTTAGTACTTTAAAGCTTATGTTAATTTGCATATACCAAATTAAGTGAAATTCCCTGACACAAACCATTTGGCCTGTGACACTCCCAAAGAGCAAGTCCAAATGAGACCCTCTGAGGCATGGTGCGTTTCTGTTGCTAAGTTTTGAGGGGGATGAGAGGAAATGAGCCTGTCTGAGCTGCTGTGAAAAAAAATAATTATCTGCTACAAAGAATACTTGCCCTAGCACAAACACTCCAAAATTAAAGTGTTTTTGAGAGGGCCAGCGAGGATGCACGGCCAACAGAGAAGACCCCCTGTTCCAGAAAGATGCTATCAGTAAGACAACACTGTTATCTGTGCGTTCGGAACAATTACATTTGTGCAGTACAGGCAGACACTGCCTGCTGCTGTGCTGAACTTGTTTTGGGACTGTATTCAGTCCCAGTAAATTTTAATTTTTAGGCTGTAAATTTTTGTAAACACCTTGTTTCCACCAGAGAACACTTCAAAAACTGCTTTAGTAATCTACACTTTTGCAAGTACCAGTTTAAAAAAACCTGGGAAAAAACAATCTGATTGCACAATCAGCTGCTGCAATAAACTGTACTTGCTACAAATAGGCTCAAAATCTGGACAGGACAATAGCTAATATTCTACAGCCATTACATGTTTCCAGGATTTGGGAATTTTTGTGATTTTAGTTCTTAAAGGGGAGGTGAGGATAAAAAAAAGCATTCTGCATGTCCTCTTCGTCTTGAAACAGAGAAATCACAAGAAATGTCTCTGACATTAAAAACAATGTTTTGTGCACCTATTAAAATGCTTATTCTGGACAGAGAATATACTTTGTAAAATCTAATTAATTCAGTTTATTACTACAGCTGTTCAAGGGGGGAAGATAGCAGCCAATTGCTATTAATAAGCTAGTATCATCAAACCTACTGCACGATGTTATCCAGCTTGAACTACTAACATTACCTATTTTAACATCTTTGCATTACACAAATTCATGTGAGAAATGCCACATAGGAAACACAGAATGAGTTTTCAAAGGCAGAAGAGAAGGTACTGTACCAAGGGTAGTTACATTAAAAAAATCATACACAAGTCAGCAGTAGGATCTCAACAGCAAACAGCGACAAACCAAAGGCCCTCATTTGCCCTAGTCCACCTAGTCAGAGACAGACTTTAAATTTACATCAGTCTTCAGCATGAGAAACTGGACGTTCTTGGGGTTTAATGGAACTCAAAGCTACCAGTACCACAGATTTACAGAAAATAAGGCTGAAACGGGCCTCCAAGCCCCTGGACCACTACCTAATCTCTAGTCAAGGCAGGTTTTTTTTCCCCTAAGTCATTCTGGATATTTAATACATAACCAGTCCTTCACAGCTTTCCTCACTGCAGCATGCCCCTGGCCATCTCCCTCTGTTCAGGGCTCCAGCAGCCTTACAAGTAGAAAACTTGATTTAGTGTTTAATATAGTACACGTAAGCTTAGTGTTTCCTGTGCTGCCCATCATGGGCACAAAATACTAATTATCCTATCAGTCCTCTTCAGGAAAACATTATCCCACAAGAT
The DNA here is from genome assembly GCA_002631895.1 of Agapornis roseicollis. NCBI lineage: Eukaryota > Metazoa > Chordata > Aves > Psittaciformes > Psittacidae > Agapornis > Agapornis roseicollis. The sequence goes on from NDXB01021363.1 coordinate 48,796, forward strand.
GATGACCACCATTGTACTACTTCTGCTCCAGCTTCTCTCTAGACAAGCCACCCCAATTCTTTTCCCTTTTCCTCATAAAATAAGCTGGCTGATAGCCTTTTAACCCACACTCCTGGGAGCTTAACACTAAAAACAAGAAAGAAAATTGGAGCAAGCATGAGAAGTACAATAAAAATTAAGCAGCTTATCAAAGTATACCATAGCTGAGTGTAGAACACCACCACAGAGGTAAACTGGCTGCATTTAACTGCCACAACAGCAACAGTATTTCCTACCAGTGTCACAGAAATACAAGTGAGATTCTGTAAGTCAGAACACGTACATGCTCCTGAGAGAATCAAATTAAAATCTTAGACGATCATAGATAGATGAACAGGAAGAATACTACCAGCCTTTTGGGAACATACTGGGAAGTCGGGCATAAATAATTCAAGGGTTCCTGTACTTCACAGCACTGGCAAAATCCTATCTGGAGTTTGACTTTTTTGTCGTTGTCTTGTGGTTTTTCTTTTGGTTGTCTTTCTAAAACCATCTAAAAACTTTACCTCACCTTAAATAAAAAAAAACCAACCCCATAAATCCACACACACACATGCCCCTCCACACATACCGGGTGCGGGTGCTCACATGCTGGCTCCATGGGTGTCCCCTGTGAGGTGCAGCCAGGGCTGCCAGTATCACACATAGCCAGTCACAGCCGGCTCCAGCAGCCCCATCACAGGGCAGAGCTGAGCCCCTCAGCCACAGGCAGGTACCGCAGGGAAAGTATGGGTAAGGAAAGGCAAATGGTGCCTGGCAGCCAGGGCTGAGGGGAACCAGGTGTGAACTGGCAGTAAATTACATCAGTTTTCCTCAACTGAGGTCTGCTTTGCACATTACAGTAACTGGTCATCAACCTCCTTGACTTTATCTCAACCCAGGAGCTTTTCCCTGTCTTGTTGAGGATGGGCAGTGAGAGAGCAGCTGAGGCAACCAGGCAAGGTCAACCCTCCACACACCACAAGCTGGTTTTGACTTCAACAAGAAAAGTGGACAAAAATGGCTTGCTTCTTTTGTTTTGGCTTGATCTTCTGACAACATGTATTGCTGTACACACAGATACAATCTACAGTTGTGTACAGTATATAACTACCACGTAGAACTGACAGCTACCATGGTCACCATCTCATGAGCCAGTGAAAGCCATGTAAAACCTAATAAGATTAAGATTCTTCTTCAGTTGCTATTAAGTACAGTGATGGAAGTATTTAAAAAAAATTAATGGGCAAAATAAAACAGAAGAAAACAACAACAATAATCTATATAGCTATGGAAAACTTGCATGATAAACATCATGAAAATAAAGTCAAACTGAATTTCACTTTATTGCCTGAATACAGATGGGCAAACAGTGCTCAGTGAGGAACTGAATCAAAACAAACTGAACAGCTTCCATGGCTACACTGTTTACTTTTAACTCTCCACCAAAATAACTTCAGCTACACTTCTTTATTCTTCACTAACTAGTATAGTTTCATAAGCCATAACAAACTGCCAGGTATCTATCTTACTCCCTATAGCAAATGATTTCAAGAAACATTGTTTTTATTGCCTTGCCTTTTTTGTTGTTGTTGGTTCTGTTTTAAATTTTTTTTAGCCTTTACCACTTTGAATTAAGTCACTCAACAGAATTAAAAATTATTAAACATCACTAAGAAAACCACTAGTGAAACCTTTGGAAAAGCAGGTTAAAAATCACTTTTGTTGTGTAACTACTTATCAAAGAGATTTCACTAACTTTTAAATGCTTATTCAAACCAAGCACTCCGTATAAATTTCAAAATAGTTTTTAAAATCCTCTTGCATTTATTTTGAACATGGGCAACTTTCCTTTTCTCCAGTGAGTTCATGGGACTCTTCTCAGGCTGATAGCCCTTTCTTGGTCCCATGAAATTCTATTCAAACGCAAATGAATGAATAGGTGGTTTATATATTTAATTCCTTTCTTCAAATGCATTGTGGACACGCTCACAATATGTAAAAAAAAAAAAAAAAAAAA
>NDXB01021364.1:0-10052 GCA_002631895.1 Agapornis roseicollis
AAAACAAAACAAACAACCCCAAAACCCTAAAAATTAAATAAAATCCGAGCGCAAGAAAAAAGATGGGGAACGCCGGCACCCCATCAGCGGAGGGACCGTCGGTATCCACGTCCGCGGCAGCCCGGGTGTCACCGGCCCGTGTCAGTCCAAACGCCACAACCGCGGAGATCGAGTGATGGGAAGAGCAGAGCCCCGCAACTCACCGGCTTCTCCAACGCGCCAGCTGCGAGACGTAACGAAGCAATTATTGCAGGCGGTACGGAGAGCAACAAAACAGGAGAGAGGGGGGAAATATATATATAATAATAAAAAAAAAGAACTAAAAATAAAAGAAGCCGCACCGCCGGAAAGGGCGAAAAGACAAATCGCAGGGAGAATGTAGATCTCTTCGTCCACCACGGTTTAAAAAACCCACTCGGCGCAGCGGAGAGAAGCCGCCTATCCCGGGGTACGCAGGCTGTATGTCCAAGGCGGGCGGCACGCTCTGTCCGGTACAATAGAACTTTAGTAGCTTTAAAGCGCAGGCGAGGGGCGGGCGGGAGGTGCCGCGGGGGGCGGGGGCAGCACCGCGGGGCCCCATGCGCGTTCTCGCCTTGCGCGCCGCCGCTCCCCCCGCCCGTTGCTTGCCGCCGCGCAGGCTCCGCGCTCCCGCCGTGGGGAGGGCGCGCCGCGAGGGGGCGGCCGCGCTGCTCCCCGATAACCCCCCGTTTGTTTCCCACCACCCTAAGCCGCGCTTGGCTGCGGATTGATCCGCGGGGGCGCTTGGTCGCTTCTGCGCCGGGGGGAGGCGATGCAGCGCTCCGCGGCCCTTTCTATTTATTTTACTGGTTTTTTTTGTTCCTTTTTACTACGAGCCGGGCAAGGAGAGGTCGGAAGTAAACATAGTAAAAAAAAAAATACTAGTAGGGATTAAAAGGCAGCTCCTCGCCGTTCCCCTCCTCCCGCCCGCTTCCCGGCAGGGACACTGAGCGATGCCACCCGATGGCGGCTGCAAGGGAAGGGGCTTCCTCCTCTCCCTTCCCAGCCTCGCCCCGGGCTCGGAGGGCGAACTTGCCCCCGGGGGGCAGGGCTGGCGGGGGAGGCGCTGGCTCCCGGCACAAAGGAGCGTGTGTGGCTCGGGCACCCCCCGCCCCGGTCGCCGCTTGATTATCCCGCCTCTGCCGGCGTCTGCAGGGGATTAAACCGGGAGAAGGAGGCTGCGGGGGGGTGGGGGCAGAGCCCCACGGGGGTCACCTTGCAACCGCTTTCCCTTTGACAGCCCCCGGGGATGCCCCCGCCCCATTCTGACCCCCAACGGCAGCCCCTTCCTCCCCGCCCCTCTGTGAACTCCCCCTCTCCATTTTTGCCATCCCCGATAGGGTGCGGAACATCGGCGGCTGCCGAGTCCCGACGGAGCTCCACCGCCCCGTTTAAGGCAGGTCACACCGGTACCCCGGCCCCGCACACTGTTAGCTGCCGCGGTCCGCACAGGCACCGCCGCTCCCTCCCACTGCACTGGCAGGCATCGCTCTCGCACCTGCGGTTCCCCCACCGAGCCCCGGGGGTCCTGCTGCCCCCCTTCCGCGCCGTCCACCGCACTCGCAGGAGATGGGGGGACACCCCGGTATGATGTGACCCCCCGAACCCGCTCCAAAGAGCCTGTCCCAGCCGGGGTTTCTATTCCTATCTGTACATTTATTTCTCCCCTCCGACAGCTTTTCCCTAAGCCGAAGGCACCGGCCCGGGGACAAGGCGGGAGCGCCCCCCCGCCGCCGCTTTCCCACGGCCGCCGCTACCGTGAGCCCATCGCGCCCTCTGCCGGCCGGCCTGGCCCGCGGGAGGTGGCGCAGCCCCGCCCCAGCACCTGCGGCTTCCCCGCCCCCAACGGTGGCGTCTGTTCTGCACACCCCCCCAAAATACTCCCTGTAAAGTGCTTCCCCTATTTAACTTTAAGCCCATTATCCCTTGTCCTATTGCTACAGTCCCTGATGAAACATTCCTCTCAGGTATANCCCCCCCGTAACCCCCGTAGCTGTTTGTCTATAAACAAAAGCAAACATCAGGCTCCAAGTGGTCCAAAATCTGGACCACTCTCTCCTGTCCCACATAGTGAAGAAGGGGCAGTTTCACTCAGGCAGGATGATAAACCAACCGAGAGCAGTGGTGCAGTCGTGATGCAGATGCTTTACCTACTGACATTTGCAGCATCGAATTTGCCCTTGCTCAGAAATGGCTTAAAATATATAGGGTTATTTTTAAATGTCGTTGCTCTCTGTCTATAGTAGACCTTGCTGCTGTGAATGGAAATAATGTGACTAAAGGAAGGCCTGATCTCAGCCATAAAGGTGTAAGATCAGAATTAGTCTAGTTACAACTGGTGTAAAACACAGTGTGGGCACTTTTATCTATGTAAGAACAGCACCAAAGGAGCCAGATGCATTATAAATGTCCTCAAAATTGCAAAAGCCATTGAAGTTTACTTGAGTTGATAACAGTAGGAGTATTTTGAAAGCACTCTGGTACAGATAGGGCTGAAAATTATAACCCCATTCCTGATTGCAATATTATCATAGTCAAAGCAATTAACTGTAGTATCATAGAGGATTATGACTTGAAGTGAGGAGTAAGCAACAGGAGCAGATGGACTCTTAAAATACCCTGTGTTCACATGAATAGAAAAACAGAAAAGGAGGATTGGAAGAAACATGCTATTGAAACAATACAGCCTTCAGAGGAAACAGTCTTTAAGATATTCTATAGGATTTCTACAGGTCTAATGCAGACTGCAAATGTGCTTTTTCTTGGGGAGCCAACTCTGTGGTGTACCAGCATTGGTCTTACGTGGCAGTTTTAGAGTGGATGAAGTAGGATGTTTTGCTCTGATTTCTTCTATCCAGCCCCAGCTGTAAAAGAACACAGGCAAGGTATGAAATCAGTAAGTATAAATCTCCAGTAAAAAGGACGTTTTGACAAAATAGCTGCTATATGGAAGGAATAAATACACAACTATAATGTTAAGGAGACAGCAGAGTCAATGGGATTGTTTTGACATGGGGCATTTAGTGATAAATAGGAAAGTGATAAATAGGAAAGGGAAGGGGGGCCAAGCCAGGAGCCTGGATGGAATTTATGTGTGATGGCAGAGTGGGAACCTGTGAGAAGCAGAAACAAAAGCAAAACCTGAGAGAGAAGTGGAGATGGTGGAAAAACCTCTCACACCTCTGCGCCTGGAAATGCTTGACACAACTCGTAATGTTACACGTGCCTGGGCCACCTACCTCATGGTTTGCTTTCAGGAGATGCCTGCTCTTTCTTTTTCAGTGGACAATAAGCTGTCTGATAGGTGCAGGGTCACCATGAACTCACAGCTACCTACAGCAATTTCTGCTAAGTTTTCTCTTGGCTCTCCATAGGCTTTGCAGGTTCCTGGTCTTCCACTGGTGAGAAATGGGACAAAGCACTAACCAGGTATTAATTAGTCCTGGGAAGTCCTCACTCCTCTCTCCTCACTGAGAGATTTACCAAAACAGAAGTGGTCCTTGCACCCAGAGCTGTTAGAATCCTGTCTCCATTGCTATCCTAAAAGACCCCAGCCCAAAAGGGTCTTTCACACTACAGAATCAAGAAGAATCAGATTTGCCTTATGACTATAGAAGCCAGAAAATAAACCAGTTACCTTTTCATCTCTTTCAGTGACTGCAATATCTTTAACAATAGGTGAGATATGGGTAGGCAGAAGCTGATAGTGTTTCTGCAAGCTGCACAGCATTGAGTAAATTAATAACATCTTCCTAACCCCCCTCTTTCAGGCTCTGAAAGACTCTCATGCTGTACTGACACGTACATTCTCAATGGACTTCCCCAGCATGAGGAAGAAATGCAGACATCTGGGAGGGCCACTGTGCACTGTGGTGAAAAACAGAGCCCCAGATACACATCGCGTTGAAGACATAGCAAGACAAGCATCACTGCACTTTCCATCTTTGCCAGCTAAGTACAGTAGCCCCAGCCATGGGCTGCAAGTCTTTGGCATGGTAAAGGGTGAAAAAGAAAGCAATGAGTTTTGTGGATGATGTGTAAAAATATCATCAGTAAATATGAATGAGAGGATCAGAACAGGATCATAAAATGAAATAAAACATTCTAGTTTTAAACTGGAGGTTTTGTGTATCAAATGCTAAGGTCTCACCTGCTGCTGGAAGTCAAGGCTGTTTGCAACCTCACCTTGTAGATGTCCATCTTCAGGCAGTGGTATCATGGGGTCAGTGGAAGTGACATCTGGTGTAATTTATTTGACTTTCCCTCATGCTCTCAATGATGTGCAGCAAACATGGCAGTCTCTCCCTCTGCACCATGCTTCTCATGATCCTCACTATGGAAAAATTCAAACAGTTTATTCCCAACAGGAAAAGGGAAATGCACAGAAGGAAATAGAAGAAAACTAAGTGGGAAGAGGGCTGGGGAAATAAAGCGTTATGCTGACATTAAATCATTCCCCCAGCACTCACAGAAACACACTGAAATCCCAGAAAAGTGAGTTTTGTCCTCAAGAGCATTAGGACAGGTCCTGAGCTGCTCCTCTGGCTTGGGCTGCAAACACTGGTCTTCAACCCAGACTCAAGGAGATTTGAAATGATCCTGCCCAGTGTCCAGAGCTAGGACTTATTTTGTCTATTGATTGTTAAACCCAAACATTTTAGATGTTGGCTCTTCAGTTTCACAGTGCCCATGAAATCAAGTCTTCAGTGAAATAAAACCATTGCCAGTTTTTAAAGGAGGTCTGCCATTAGTCACACATTGATCAGTATGTATTTGTCCTGCTTTATCCTATTCTATGTGGTTGTAAAACTGAAGAAGACAAGAGGGCTGAAAGACAGGAAAATATCTTCATTGTAATCTAGCTTTTTTTAATACAGAGAATAAAATCCTTTTCACCAGCTTTGCTCTTTCCATCGTTTGCAGCGTTTACTTTATTTGCTTCAGGGTAAAATTACCACAGCTGTTAATTTAACTTTGTTTACAGACAGTTTTACTCTGCAGTTCTTACTTGGGTATCAAATTTGAGTTTATTTTCAAACAGAGCAGGCCTTGATTAGTTTATTCTTAACTACACAAAATAATTCAGATGCATATTCAACTGGTTTAATATCTCAATACCAGCTACCTAATGCTAATTATTTTGTTGTTTAAATGCACTAACTGTAAACTAATCTAAGTCCCACTGAAGCAGCCTCCAGAATACAGTGAAGTTTGGATCAGCCCTTCCTACAAAAATTAACACCTTTTGACATAGGTAGCAGCGAGGAACCCAGTTAACACCACTATTTCTGGCATTCCTTGATAGAAGAGAGTTGTCCAGCTGTGGATTAAGGGTGAATTACAGGAAATCTGCACTGATTTAAGTGTGTGATAAATGAGGAGATCTCCAAAGCTCTTGTGAAAGATAAACAGTTGTTTTTAAAAGTCTGGGTAATTTAAATTTCTCATCAAAAAGAAAAAGAAGAGCTTTTTCAGGACAATCAGCTCCAAAAGGCTGGTCCTGTATCCCCATGGCCTCTGCATTCTCTGAATTTCATGCTGCAGTTAACAGATTGTTAAAGCATCCCAGCTCTGCTTGATTAACTCCTCTTTAAAGTATTAAAGCTATTTTCAACTACTTAATGATCCTTTCAGGTACCAACACTGTCAAGGCTTTCTTTAATTTTCAAAGCCTTGGTCTTTAGAGCTAAGATGGGATCAGAGCCTCTCTCATTGTGTTCCAGCCTTTCAATGTCAGTGGGGGAGAGTTTCTGAACCGTGCTCCTGGTTCTGCATACTGCACAGGACTGAATATCACATGTGGGGCAGCAGGAATGAGGCTAGCTGCCTACCCTTGCATGTGGAGCCACTTCCATACTGCACCTGCAAGTGCAGAGAGTTCCCCTCCTCTTGGTGTGATGCTGAGGGGATCTGCAGAGCCTTGGGGAAGGAGGAGCCCCACTGCAGCTGGAAAGGAGGGAAGCATTGGAAGTTATTAGGCAGGTTTCTTATTAATGTTCAAGACAAATAAACTGCCCCTCCTGTAGTAACTTCTTTGCAGGTTTGGCATGAAAGCAGAGGAGCTTGGAGCTCACTGCAGTTCTTATGGCATGTCCTGTGGAGGCACAGCTTCAGAAATATCTGAGCATATCAGATATTATCTGGAGGAAGGAATGTGTCAGCTGACAGCGAAGCTGGTAACTATTGAAACTATTGTCAGCTGGGCCATTATTATAATTATCTCTTGTCTCCTCCAGAATTAATATCCAACAATCCCATCCCATCTAAAGAGGTGAGAATATACAGCCCTTTCAGGAATAATGCAGTTGGTTGCAAAATAGCTGCTTCAAAGATGAGGCATCTGATTGCTACCAAATTACCATGTTCAGCCACAGGAAAGCATTCTGGGAAAGACAGTAGCCCCACAAAGGGACAATCTCTAAAAGAGTAGCTGTGTATGAGCTTTGGGAAACACTGAAGATTGTGGATGGTACTGGTCTCATTGCAGCTCTTTGATTGTATTTAATTCTTTAAGGAGGTGGAAGAATGGATGCAATCTATTCATCTGATCCAATGCGAAGTCCAGAGCTCTGGTTCAAGCTGCTGGTGAAGACTGAGCTCCCTTGTCTGGCCCCATGCTGAGCAAGCTCAGGAGTGCTTGCAGGTTTTGCTTGTCTTGCTCAGCAGGTGAAATGATGATGTTCTTGTCGTCAGCCCTTATATTAATCTCAGAGCTCCTGTTTGATCATGCCCTTATGGGATGGAGGAAGATGAGATTGTAGTAGGGAGTTTGTGGGTATTTACAAGAAACATTTCTAACTTGAGGTGTGTGTCCTCCATGAGTTTCTGCTATCAAGACTTGCTCAGAGCTGGTGTATGGAAGAGAGCAATCACATGTAAAAAATCATGTTGGTGAGCTGGAAATGACCACAGCTGGCCTCTACAGTCAAGGACAAACCCTTTCCAGTGCTATCGCAATGAAGTTACCTTTCTAGCCACACACAACCAAAAGGATACTGACTCCAGCACTGAGAACATTTTGAGAACAGCTGAGTGAATTCATTCTCCTCTCAAGTTACTGCAGTGCAGGCACCTTTTTCATGGATAGCACCCCATGCACAGCCTTTCAGAGTAGCTGCTCACAGCACAGAGCACACTAGTGTTGAACTGAGTCCTAAAAAGGCATCAGATAGTTTCTAACTCTTTACCCCTACAAACCTTTCAACGAATTCAGCGGTTACAGTCTCCTATTAATGTCACATATCTGATAACAGTAACTTCTCTCTAGCTTTGTTATCCTGTATAGCTAATTCTGAATGGATTTGGGCATGTGTAGCCAGGTATAGCAGAAGTATTACCTTGGCTTGATCGGGGTTTGCAATCTCCAAGGTTTCTGAGTCCTAATTGTCTTGGGTCAGGCATCCGTAAGTAAGGGCTAGCACTGAGAAGTGTGGGCTAAGCCATCCGTGATGGTCATGTCAACAGGCCCCTGTGGTGGAGTGTGCTCCTCTAAGCTCTTTGTATGAGTTTTAACATTGATTTTACTACTTTTGGTGTAGTTTAGTTTACCAGAACTCAACCAATTCAGAACTGTTTAACAACATTCAGACCAGATGTCTTGGGGAGATGAAGCATTCTTATCTGCTGCATTTTGAAACAAGCATAAGAGAGGCAAATACATCCATGAACATTTGCTGCCAGTATGGATTTAAAAGCAAAATGCAGTCAGAAAGGCTATGGAAAAACTACTTCACTTGGCTGATAACTCAATTTGTTGATAAGAAAGAGGGAATGTTTTGTCTCTCTGTATCAGATAAGCTACTTATCACTCCCTGCACTGTTGATGATGAACATGTTCATCTGGCAGATAGTGGCAATAAAGCTGCATCTCCCCTTTGCACAGCAAGACATGTGCCACATCAAATGAAATTACTGGAAATGGATTTAAAACACTTCTTGGTAAATGCTTTTTAAACCAATTTATAATTAACCTGTGGAACCTCCTGCTGCATTTTATTAGAAAGGGAAATACCATGCTTGAAAATGGATGTTTCACGTGAGCAATAATATGGGGAGATTAAAAGTGTAAAAAGAGGGGAGGAAGAACATCTGTGTTATGGGCTTGCATTGCCTGTTTCAAGAGGTGGGATGTAACTAAAAGTGTGAGGTTATATGTTCTTCCTGTATTATCCAAATGTAGATAGAGATGTATTTATGATCTGGCTGATTGTTTTTTCATATTGTGCAACCAGACCCAGTGTTAGGATCCAACTTTGCCAGGACAGCCAACATGTTTGGGATGGAGAGACCTTCTATCACAGCTACTTTCAGGGATCTTTAAAGCACAGTTTGATCCTGCAGTGCAGAAAGAGTCTAAATGCGCATGTGCTCATACCTGTGTTTGATTTCCCAGGCTGGGGAGGCATCAACGAGAAGATGTCAGGATGCATTGCAATGCTACCCAGACTAACCACCTTGGGTCTGGCTGCAGAGCTGGATGCAGAGCCACATGAATTCCATGTATTCCACTGCCGGGGGTGGTGTGGACAGAGAGACCCTAGATCTGATGATACTCTCCAATGCAAATCAATGCAGTGGGTTGTACCCACACATCTGCACTCATCAAGATTAAGTCAGGAAGCTTTTGTGCCTAGGCTTTGACCTTGGAGGAGCAATGCTGTTTCACTAAGTCTGCTTCTCTTTGCCTTGGTGAAGTTCATGCACAGCAGAAAGTGGGGTAAATTTCTCGAAGTGGCTGTGCACTGGTGGGCAATTCCAAGGGACTGCTGAGACCCAGGATATCAAGTCCAGCTACCAGGGAACTAGGGCCACAACCACCAATGTAGAAACTCCAAAAATTGGTTCAGTCTTGCTACTAATTCATTCTTCTGTGGGTTTTTTTTTTTTTTTTTTTTTTTTTTTTTTTTTCATACAATACATAAATCTCAGCTTTTCAGCGTAAGACCAGCAAGGAAAAGAAGCGTGTGCACTCGCTGGGAAAGCAAAGCATCCCCTTCTCAGGGCCCAGAGCANTCTTTCTTCTTTTTTTTTTTTTTTTTTTGTTTTATTTTCTTTCTTCAGACAATTCTTGGTGCTGCCGAAGTCCAGTCCTTCCCTACTGACATTCAGAATACGTCCCTTTCTCAAACTGGGGAGAGTTACAGAGGATTGCAATTATGATCGCAGTAGCAAGAAAAGCTTTGATCAGAAATGGGCCTGACAAGGAGTGTGCTGAGGGATTAATGCAGAACTGACTTCATCAGCAGCTGAAAGCTCTGTGGAGGAGGAATTTAGGTGCTTCTTACAGCCTCAACAATGCAAAGCAGCCATCATCAACAAGGTGTTCCCCAGAGGATACTAATCACTCTGCTCCCTCTTGATCAGCAGTTAAGAGTGTCTCTTCTACTTATCGCCTAGTCAGAGATGCCAGAGGTATTTCTTAGAAGATAAGAACATTATTTACACCCAGCTTTAGAAGGGAAAGAAGAGGTCCTGGGTGAGCTACAAGCATTATTGTTGCTGTTATCATCTGTATTGCAAAGGCACTTAACCATGCTCAGTCCCCATCTTGTAAGGCCAAGCATGTTGTATTGATCACACTGTCTGTCTTAGCTCTGAAAGGGCTTGTGAGATGTGCAGCAGAGATGGGGAAAGGAGGTTTAGAGGACCAAAGTAGATGGTTCAACACTGCATGCAGGAATAGAACAAGGGAATCTGGGAAGTCTCAGATTTTCTCTAAACTGTGTATTTGGGAAGTAGGAAACATCTCTGTTTCCTGTTCACTTCCATTAGGACTTATCTGCTGATCCAAACCATAGTAGCTAAAGGATCTTATGCACAATAATCCTCCTATATCAATATTGCTCCTGTCTACTTCTAGTGTAGATGTACCCTCTTGTGGGTGTCATGGGAAAGGATGATGGGAGACGGATGTCACTTTTATTGAGAACAGAAATAAAGAATACGAATATATCACCTTAGGACTATCTCTCTCTTCTCCTTACTGAGGACTGTGCATTCTTTGCTCTTTTTTTTTTCTTCTTTTTTTCTTTTTT
>NDXB01021364.1:10127-52519 GCA_002631895.1 Agapornis roseicollis
TTTTTTTTTTTTCTTTTTTCTTTTTTTTTTTTTTCTTTTTTTTCTTTTTTTTTCTTTTTTTACTTTTTTCTTCTTTCTTCTTTTTTCTTTTTTCTTTCTTTTTTCTCCTTTCCTTTCCTTTCCTTTTCTTTCCTTTCCTTTCCTTTCCTTTCCTTTCCTTTCCTTTCCTTTCCTTTCCTTTCCTTTCCTTTCCTTTCTTCTCTCTTTTTCTTTCTTTCACCACAGAATTGTATAAGTTAAGAACTGACAGTACTGAATGCATCAGAATATCAAGTTTTACCTATGCATGTGATGAGAGGTTTAGGTAGGTATGTATGCCAACCCCCACAAACAATGTGCTAATAATCTACAGCTATTACATTGTTAGTGCTCTGATATTTAACTAGAAGGCATCTCTGCTGTTTTTCTTAGGCTTCCCTTGTTATTCTCCCCCACAAACAAGCAAAGAATGATTCTTGATGATGTCTATGAAGCCAAAGGCTATGTGTGTGTACGTGCTGTGGAATTTAGTCATGATGTTTCTAATTGGAAGGTGCAAGACCATCCTTACATCTACATGCTTGGTCATTTTCTCCTGCACTTTTGGCAATGTGAGAGTTGATATACACCTCCCTCAGAGTCTCAGAAGCTTCTATTTGCTAAACACTGAGTAGATGGGGTTCTTCAGGCATCAAAAAATGAGAAATCTCCTAGATAATCTTGAATGATGAAGCTTTACAACTGCCCTTTGCTTTTCTCTACTTGAAAAACTGGGGACCTATGTTTGTCGGTCACTTGATTAAAATGATGCAGCATAAGGAGTGTAGGTGTGTTATGTGTCCGTAACAAGATTGCGACAGATGCCAAAGAGCTTTAAACCAGCAGACCTCAGTACCTGGAGTCCCATGGCAGCTCAGAGCTTAGACAAAAATTCACTCACCTCTCTTTGCCCATACAAGTTTTACAGCCTCTTCTGAGATGAGCTGTTGGTGGATGAAGGCCTGTACCAGAAGCTGGGTAGCTGAGATGCCTCAGATATGTCCGTGCATCACTGCATTACTGCTTTGTGAAAAAGCTGCAGTGTATAGCTACCCCTGCTGCCAAGTGGGTTGGTATTGCTGAAAACCTAAAGGAAAGAAAAGGGGTGTTCATCTACCGATGTGCCCTGGTAGTTCGTCTGAGTAACTTCTGCTGCTGGCACAGTGCTTGGTAGTCATCCTTAGCAGCGTCACTTGCCTAGCAGTGCTGGCTGTTACAGGTTTCCCTGTGCCATCAGGATAAGTTTTGCTGGTCACACAAAGACCCTGGGAGAGAGCAGTGGTGAGGATGGATTTCTCAATGTCCCACTGCCTCAGGAACCTCAGGACCCATTTACACCTTCATAACCACAGAAATTAATGAACATGTCTGTCTCTTAAGCATAGCAGTGTGTAGGAGAGACTGCACCTTGGAAGTAGACACACTGGAAGTTCAGACCTCAGCTCACATGGATCATGAAGACTGTCCTGACACCTTGTATATGAGATGGGCCACATGAGGAAGAGCAAAGGATGTCATCTGGTCTCCTCTGCCATCTTTCTTTGACCTTGCATCTATTTCAACTTTTGTGGTATTTGAGTAACTATCTTATTGCAAATTTAGACTTATACACCTGAAACTCAGTAATAAGTGGCTCATATATTCATTCCTAAAGTGGCTATGGAGAGATCTAGTGTTAACTCATCCACTATCACTGCTCCCTTTTTGTTACATCATTGCCTGAAGGCAAAGACTTTGGTTAAGGTAGAAATGCTGGTAGTTTCTGAACAGCTTCAGTATATGGACCAAATGACTGTTTGTTGGCTTAGACTTGGGAAAGCAAGGCAAAAAGCCATGAATCACAGTGTCTGTATATTCAAGCAGAAGGGGAATTGCATGATGAAGACGCTTCTATAGGCTGGCTTTCAGGTGCTATGTGAGGAAGGGGTGACTCTTCACCAGGCTTTGGTGCTAGCTCAGCTAAAACATGACAAAAAGCCCAGATGCAAATTTGTGGCTTAGCTCCATGTTAATACATTCCCAAACACTGATTAAAAATGGTGAATGAAGAGAGAAATGCAGCTTAATGTAGCATGCTGGGATTTTTCAGACTACCTGCCAAATGCAAGCTTTGGAGGTGACGTGTCAATAGAGGCCAGCAGCCTGCACACAGGTGAGCTGGAGGGTTGGGACTGGTGCAAATGCTGCTTACTTCAGAGGGAAGATAAAAATAGGTTGCAGAGTGAAAGACTGTGTTCTAGACCAGTGTCCAAAGGGGAGTGGGAAGGGAAAAGCTTGGGATGTGGGAATGGTTTGGTATTCTTCCTGAGGGCAAACTTTGGTGCCCCTCATTGCTTAGGCAGGGTCTTCTAGGAATAAGATGGAAATGTAGGTAGCTGGGAGCTCAAAGGCATGCCTGAGGGTGCTTGTAAGCTCTGCAAAGACAAAGGTGTCATTGTTGGTCCCACCTGCTGACCCTAGTCTTGGTAGGGAGCCAAAGAAGGGCTCTTAAATTCCCAATATCTGCACTGGATTTCCACTCCCTGAGTAAATCCTTCTTTTACGGCAAACCCTGTAGTCAAGACTGCATTCCATTTTCACCTGCAGTCTCCTCATATGCATACCAAATAGGTCTCCATAGGCCGTTGGAGAAGTACTTTCACTGTGTAATGGGCCACTTGTGTGATTCCTGTGGGAGGACTGACTTCAGCAAGTAGATGGGGGATTTTTGTTCCAGTGAGTCAAGAGCTCTGGGAGCTAAAAGCCACCAGTTTGCCTCTTCTGTTCATCAGGTCTGCCCTGATGTTACTGAGAAATCATAACATCAGCCTCATGACACCAAAATGTGTTGCTGGGAAGTTACATCCCATGGCTTCACCTGTCTCCTCCATTCCTGTTTCTGTTGGATGCATTATTCCTTGGGTTTTTTTATGTGTCTTGACATTCTTGAGTGGAAGATTGTAGGACCACAAAGCATTGCAAGGAACAAAGTTCTGGGAAAGAACATGAAGCAATGTTACTATAAAAAAAGGAAGGAGAGCAAATCAGCTTCAGTGTTAACTATTTACAATAAAGCTGTTGACTTGGAATTGTGTCACAAATTCCCATTTCAAACCAGGCTTCCTGAGGGGTTTTCTAAGTCTCACAAGTCTTTGGGGCAGGTCTGTCATACTAAGTTTCTATAGGCTTCTTTTCAGCAAACCTGGTGCAGTTTTCAGGTTGTTGCAACACTTCCGGTCCGAATGCAAAGGCCTCGGTGTCCCAGAAAGCGCCTGCTTGTCTCCTTGCTCAATGTATCCCACAGCATTGATATTTGAAATGGTGTTACAGAGGCTGGAGAAGGGATAGCATAAATTGCAGATGGACCAAACTATTCCTTTTAGCTCTCACCATGAAGGATATTTTTGAATGCTTTTCTCCTGTCCTGCTTTCATGAGTTGCATGATAGTTTAGGTCAGAAGGGACTGCCAGAGGTCAGCTGGCCCTCCCTGAACTTCCGTGTGTTGTTTTTCCAAACAGGTACTCCCATTCTGGCTTTGGAGGGTGGGGATCTTTGTGCTTTGCAGCTGTGGCTGTGTTACCTCTGTTTTCAGCTCCCTCCATGTTTCTCATGTTTACCTCCAGAGGAACCATGTGATGGTCAGAATTATTTCCACGGGAGAGCTTGTACCAACATCAGTTTAAGTCTATTCTGAGATCAGGATGTTCCCATATCAATTTTTCCTTTATGTTCTCTACTATCTCTTCTTCCCTCCTTCCAAGCCACATGGATCCTGAAGGCTCTTCTAAGTATTTATGGTATCATAAATGCATATAATCATTAATATGAACAAAGGTAAAGTGCTTCTTGGAGTATATAAAGGTAAAGTGCTGAATGTGTCTTTGCCTGATCAGATCTGGAATAAATGCAGTAGGGGAGAAATTTGAGTTCAGAAGGAGATGAAGCATGATTGAGTTTAGGAATAGTTCAGGCCCATCTCTGAGTGGCAAGCCTCAACCTGGTGGTGTTAGTTCTCTGATGGCAGGCAAGGAAAACCAAGATTTGTATTGGCCCCAGTTTACCCCAAGTGGAAGCAGGAATGGAAGCTACACTAAAGTTTTTGTGATGGACTCCAGTCAAGAAAACAGGCAAGGTCAGCAAGCTTTTGCTCTTAGTTTTGAGGGGGTAGGAGCCATCTGTCCATTTGCCTTGGGCTCTGCATGCAGCCATCTGCCTTAATAACTGAGCTGTGAAAAGCACACTCTCCGCAGGATGAAAGCAGAAGCAAAGGAGAAGGTGGAACCTGCCTCTCCCACCCACAGCACGTCATACAGGGTGGTTGTCATTGCCAGGCTGGCCATGGGTGGCATCTGACTGCCACCAGGGCACAGCTGTCCCACCAGTGCATCCATTGGGACCCCATGGCACTGCTGTAGCTGTCAGAGAATATTCAATTTGGGTTGGTGTTAGGCCTGGCATTCACAGCAAAATGGCACTGAGCAAACAAGGGCCACAGTACGATGACTTTTGGTTAGCTTTGGTGGTAGGGAAAGCATTTCTTCTCAGCAGAGAACCTGTGTTGTGCTTGGCTTGCTGAGCAGAAATCTCCTTACAGATGTGTTGTCACTAGTTTGTATCACAGGGAGCATAGGGTAGGCTTCATCAGCAGGTATTATTACAGTAGATATATTATAAGCATGGTATCTCATGGGGATATGGACCACACAGACCTGGTGAACTGTGCTGACACATGGAACTTATGTCTGATGCATACTCTCAGTACCTGTGTGCAAATTGCAGTAACTCCTGGAAAATGGTTCAGTATCATGACTGAACCCCATTCTTTAGCTGGCCAGTCCTAAGGAAATCTTACTAAAGGAAAACTTGCCTGTACTGATGTTTTTAATGTAGCATGCTCTCAGCACAGATCTGAGATGTAATGAGTTGGTTTACAGTTCAGTTGTGCCTGTATTAAAGTAAAGTAATATTTGCAGTTTCCACACTAAGAGCAGATGAGAATCTTTAAGTCTAGAGTAAATCTTTAGGAAGTCCACTGCTATTAATAGCTTACTCCAATTTTGCGTGAAATCAGGATATAAACTGTAATAGTAGATACAGGAATTATTTTTTATATGGCACATTATACCATTACCATTAATACCAATGTACTAGACTGTGTAGTATAACTATCATTTATCTTAAGAATCTCACTGGGGCTTTTTTAGTAGAAATTTGAATGTTCTGGCTGAGCTTAAATCCCTTCCCAAATGACATAAATGAAGCAAAGGCAGACTAGAAAGTTATGCCTATATAATTATATCCATTTGTGTTCTTGCCTTAAGTTAGAGGGGAAATGCTTTCCCAAGTAGGTCGCTTAATTTCAGGAGAATTAGTAACAGATATATCACTATTTATTTCTGGGTATTAACTGAGGCTCTACAACACATTGAATAGAAAAAAGAAGTATGTTCTAGTTGCAAAAATGTGAAAACATAGAAAACCTTGTACCTCTCTTACCCCAGTTGGGTGGTCCAAAAAGGTTATGCTTTTTACATAAACTCACTATATTTATATAGGTAAATAAAATTCTTCTGGTCCTTTTCAGCCTGTGAAGGAATACAGGGAAAATCTGAGAAATGAGAGAAGGGAGGACAAAAAATGGTGATGAGTCAGTGGTTTGTGAGGGACTGCATTTACACTATGATGGAGGGGCTGCAGAACCCACTGAGCATCTGGATGTCATGATCATACCTTGCTGCCTAACCTGTGCTGCCCTGCTGCCTGGGAGCACCAGCCTCATCTGTGGGTGAAACACACTGTGTGAACCTAAGCTGTGGAGCTCAGCACTGCAATCCTTGCTGAGCACGATCGTAGTCTGGTAATGCACAGCAGTGGTGTCATCCACACAGACACGAAGGATGCTATCTCAGCACATTCCTCCTAGTCTCTGCTGTGGGCTTCCACAGGCACAGCAGCATCTGCTGGGGCTTGCAGAGGGGGCACATTCAGTGTCACAGCTTTTCTGGCAGAAATCCTTTGCGCTGATGCTATTTATAGAAAGAATTTGCACTTTTAGTGGTATAACTTTTCCAGTGGGGAGTGGTTTTCCTGCAGCAATGCGGTAGTTCCAAGAGTGCTTTATTCACTGCTGAAAAACACTGATATTCCAGCAGGCTGGAGTGCTGTACATGCAGTGCTCATGCAGCTTATCACAAAAGGAGGTACTGGTGGTATCACTTATTTTACCATCCCTGAAAAAAAATAAATCACCTAAGCAGAAGCCTGTATAGCTTTCTCAGTGCTGAGGCCATCTGCCAGCAGTGCTATCTCAGTCCCGGATCTTACATCACCACACCTCCCTCCAGCATAGCTGTGGCTGAGCAGGTTTGCCATGCAGGTTTCTAGCATACTGCTGTGTCACCAGTAAATGCCTGGGTAGTTCTTAATCTCACACGGGATTGTTTTATCAACTGCAGGTGGCCAACATAATTACACACACTGCTCTCTATGAAAACTGGGTCAACAGGGTAGTACTTCTCCTTCTGTCCCATCAGGCTTCTCTGACTTATACCTAGGGTCAGACTTCAGGGAGAAAGATGTTTGAGCTAATACAAGCAGCCATCGTATCTCTTCAGGTGATGCCACCTTTCTAATGCATTTACTTCCCTCTAATTTTGCATCATAATGTTGGCTATGATGCAATCATTGCTCTTGACAAAGCAAGAAAGGAGAGCCCAGAGGAAAAAATATTGATATTTATTTAAAATTAAGTAAGATAGATAAATACACACCCTTGTTATGTCAAGGCATGAAGCAGCATGGACTTCCAGCACCGCAGTTTTCTAGGCAGAGATCCTAAGGGCCAATGTGGTTACACTGACAAAACTGCATGTTTAGGAGCATATCTTCCTTTGCCCATGGGTTGTGGTTTTCCCATACCAGTCCAGTATGTGCTGTGTATGTATGTGCTACAACTAGGAAAGCCATAAGGTGACAGAGCTAGTTAGCTGGTGGGACTGTGGCAATTTCTATTGGGAGGTGGTGGCTGTTAGCTTCAGTTTTGGAGTACTGAAGATTGAGACCCCCCATGTCAGCCCAATGGCTCTCCAAACCTCGAAGCCAGTGGCTTCTGAGGCAGAGTAGGGAAATATCAGGAATATGTCCCTAGAGTGTACGTCTTTGTGATCTCCACCAAAATGTGGTTGGCTTCTGTCTTCATCTTTCCCTTCCCTGTTGAGTGCAACACTAGGTCCTGATAAGGATCTCAAACCTTTTGGATTCTGGCTAAATACTCCACATGACCAGCCATGTCTGTGCTAGTGCACAAAGCAGGCCAGGGCCTGCTGCAACCCAGAGGGCAAGAGGCATGGCATGGTTTGTGCTCAGCGAACTAATCTTTCCTTCTCCCCAGAGCAGGATAGTCTTTTCCATAAGGCCAACCAGGAGCCACCCCTGTGGATGTGCTCAATATTCTGATGTCATTCGTGTGTTGACCAGTGATAAGAATGGGATCTGCAGATGTTTTTACCCTTAAAATATCAATCTGCTGAAATGCAATTACCTCCTGTTTGCTCAGAGAGACATGATAGGTAGCCATTACTTCTCTAGACCATTAATCCTTTTACATGTTTCCACTATGTCACTCCTTGTTTGCATAGTCTCTGAAGGAAGCAGATGCAATCTCTTCCATCTCTCCCTGTGCTGACGTATTTCTGTGCTGCTCATCACTCTCATCAGCTGTTCCTGAGCTGCCTCTTACCCACAGTTGGAAATTGAAAGCTGGGCCCCTCCCCAGGCACCTCTTTGATGTTCTTTTTTCCCCCTCTGCACCGCTGACGTTGCTCCCTTTGAACGGGCATTATGATATGGTTTATGGGTTGCTTCCCATTAGAATGAAGGCACCTGAATCCTGAATGTCTGAGGACCATCTACTACCTCTGAAATCGACACGGGGCTGTAGCTTCTAGCAGAAAGACAAGGTTAGGTTGCTTCAGCATGAAGTTACCACAGTTTGTGAATCAGAGCCCTCAAATACATGCATAAACACTAATTAAACCCAATTTAAAAGTGACTGATGTTTATCAAGCTTCATTTAGTTAGGGATCAAAATTAAATTATTGATTAGCTACTGAGTTATGTCTGTGTCATCCTCAAAAGCAAACAGAAGAATATCTACCTGAAGGGACTAATTCAGTTCTCAGTCAGAGAAACATTTGATTTGGTGTATTGCAAGTTCTTTGGTGTATTGTAAGCTTGAAAACCACAGGTTTGCATTTAAATTACACCCCAAACTGAAATTTCAGAGTTTGAATTCACTCCATTATTCAGTTCTCCTGAAAGCCTGACCTTGGATTTTTGGATCCGGAGGGGTTTTTTGGCAGTTGAAGAGACAGGAGCCAGCAAAGCCTGCTTGCTCAGCAGCTTGCAGAAAGTTCTCCAAATCCAGCCAGATGATGGGGGAGCATCAGTGATATCACTGGCAGATTATGTTATAACAGTTGTTGGAAAAGGCCTTCAGAGGAACAGAATACAATAGAAATGCTGGAGCAGAGTGAGAATTTCAGACAAGGGTCTGGGATCTGGTCTTGGAAGATACCCAATATTAGCAGCTTCACTGGAAGGCTACAGCAGACCGTTAGGAGATAGATAATCAATCTCTGTGAAAATGTTGCCTTAATCCCCATAGGTTTAGGGATAATTTATACCAGCAAGCACAGGAGAGAGATCTGGGACTATAAGGAATTTTCTGCAGAGCAAGAAAAACTACTATTGGCATTTTTTCCCTTAATGACTCCATCTTGCTCTTCAGTGCTATTTCTGTTTTACATGGGAAAAAATTAGCTGTGGATCTGCTGCTACTGCTCATTTGAAAATTAATAGCTCTTTTTGTCTTCTATTTTCCCCTCCAAGTAGGAATTTTCAACTGGTTAGCAGTTGGTGAGATATGTGGACCTTGGAGCCTCACAATTGGAGTCTCACTATTTATGTTATGGTAGAGCCTAGAGATCATAATCAGTCTTCCAGGTGCTATGCAGATAGAGGCAGCCTGCTCCAAATATCCTTAAAATAGGTAAGAGGTGGAGGGGGCACAGCAAAAAGATAGGGGAAGGCAGTGTAAGTTCAGGCTGTCAAGCAGGATGGAGCTGGGAGCAGCGGAACTGACTTCTCTTCTGTGTCCTCCAATCCCTTGTGCTCTAGGAGGGCTTTTCTACTGTTATCCTGGGTGTTGTCTTTTGCATAGCTCAAGCTGATTTCTCACTCATGTGACTGATATGCCCCAAACTCAGCCTATAGCTTATTGTTTCTTTCCCTTTTGATGGGTGGCTGTATGTGTGTCACTGCCCCTTGGACATATGGACCCCATGAAACAGAAATGCTGCCATAATCATTCTAATGGCACAAAGGATGCTGCTACGAACCCTTCTGCTGCTATTTTTATCCTTCATCCAGCTGCCTTCCATAGCTTTCTGTTTGTATTTTCCTCTTTTAGTAGACAGCCTTATCACCAGGCGGGGGGGGGTTGGAGCTGGGAAGAAACACCTAAATAAAGCTGACTGCAAAGCAGAAGTGGCTTGGCTCTGCTGGTGGTGACAGGGAATTCTTCCCCCAGAGCCTAATGTTGACCATAAACTCTAGCTCCAGTTAGTAACCTAAATTGCCTCAATTTTGTCCAGCTTCCTCACTTCACTCATACAAACAGCGATAAAGGAAGACAAGGGTGAAATAACCTCTAAATAAAAGATGAGGTAATTTTGAAGGCACATTAGATTTTTATGTGCATTATGGCTTTTTATATAAGCCCACTGAGGGCTGCAGCATCTCCAGTATGGAGCTGTCACCTGGCATTTTCCACTTTATGGTAGTTTGCATAATATGTGGGTGCCTGTGGTGCAAATTACTCAGAATTCCTCACTACCTTTCTGGGGTGGGGAGGGAGGTCTGTTGAGGGAGATGGTTTTGTTGTTGTCTCCTGTTTTCCTCTAACCTTAGCCATCATTTTCAAAGGCAATGGGAAGGAACTGTCTATATACAAATCAAAGATCTCACTGTGCAGAGAGAAGGTGTTGCCCAAGCAATCTGCTGAACTAAAGGTACAGGATTGATGTGGGTGAAATTGTGGCTGAAATCCAGTGGTTTGTGTTATACTGCCTGGATGATCCTGAGCACCTGACCTTAAAATCTGTGAACCATCAGTAGTGAGAGTACCGTCAGAATGGATGCTGTAACAATCCCCCAAGTATGAATGTCTATTGGTCTCGTATCTTACAGGATTTAGAGTTTCAGGATATTTCACATAAGCTGAAAGAGAATTCTTGCAGGATTGCTGGCTAAGAAATTTTTACTAATTTGCCAGTTTTCTGCTAAATTTTCTATCTTGTTTGGAAGATGAACTGATGTGCTTTTGTAAAGAAGAGTGTGAAGCCCAGGAGTAGAACAGAGAGGCCAAATGTAGTAGGAGGATGCTGTTAGCCATGATATATACTACTCTGTAGACCAGGTTCTGCTTCTGCTCCTTTCGTCTTCCCTGAAGGGCACAAGGGAGAAGAGATTAGCTGTGTCACCTTTGATGGAAATCAACTTGCTTTAAGGGAATCCCTGGAAGGTCTAAAACCTACTTGGCTACATTCAGACTTGTCAAGTCTCATGTATTACCTGGAGAGCCTCTCAATTGCTCACCTTATGCCTCATCCCAGACACTGGCAGCAAGGTGACCTGACCTCATTCTTGCTGTGGGACCTCAGGGGCCAGGGTAGACTGCTGGGGAAAGCTACCATATGTATCAGGATTAGGAGACACAGTGTTTGGAAACCGAGGAGTAAGTGGACTCAAGGGTGACCTTATGTCCATAGACTTGGTGGAAGAGACACTTTCAATGCTGCTTTTCAAACTGTCTGACTTGTGAAATGTAGGGCTATTAAAAGCAGAAATCCACAGATCCTCCAGCACTTTGTTTACCTTTTGTTCTTTTTGAGGCAGGGTGTGCTGGATGAAGGAATAAATATTTCTGATCTTGTTGTACCACCACTGTCATCATTAGTTATGGTATGTTCAAAGACAGATGGACCCCAGGTCGGGAAGGAGGCAGTGATTTGCAAGCTTCACTCCTCTCTCCCCTCTGGCTTACTTAAACAGTAGATCTTCTCCCCAGAAATGAGATTAAGCCATAGGTTTGATAAAGAGATCTAATCTTCTTGTAAAGGATCTAAGCAAAGTGAATCCTTCTCTTACTTGGCAAATCATTCCAGTGTTTAATCATCCTTACCCCCAGGAAACTGCATCTTGTCTCAAGGTCAAGTTTATTACATTTCCACTCCAGCTACTGGAGCCCTTTGTGACTTTCTAGGAGGCAGGTTCCTCTGAGAGCTGATTTAATTCTCCAGACTGAGCTGCCCAGCAGAAAGTGACTGGGTTTCTGCCACTTTAGTTTGCTAAATTGACCTCTGGATTGGTCTAAGGAGCTCCCAGGCTGGCAGCAGGGGCACAGCTGGGAGGAGACCAGCCAGGAGAGGCAGGTTTAAGCTACAGGGAGGTGGAGAGATAGGATTAACTTCCCTCCCTTCCCCCCACCCCCCCCAAGTTAGCTCAGTGTGCTCTATTCTGGTTTATCCTCCATCCTTGCACATTGGTCTCCGACAGGAAAGTTGCATAGATGGTAGTGGCTGGCTTTATATAAGAGTGCAGCTAAGGGGGTCAGGGCTTCCCTGGTTATATGATATGACACTGTCCCTACCACTGCACAGCCCCTGCTTCATTCTTTTTCTGTTGGATGGTGGCTATGTCCAACCAAGGAGCTTCTGTAGGTGTACCAAACACCAGGTAGGGCGCTGGGATCTTAGACAACTCTTTGGGACTGACCCAAGCTGTTGTGAGCACGTCCTTATTCCTTCACAAAAATGCTCTTTTTATTCTGCTTAGGGACCTGGCAGAAACTTTATATGGGCTTGTTTTAGCCCATAAAAAGTGCATCTACATGAGAAGGTTTTGAATTGCCAGCTGTAGCCCTGGAGTGAAAACCTCAGCCCTTTTCTAGTATGGCTCTGGCCCTGGAAAAGAGTCAAACCTGCTGCCTGTTGTTGGCTGAACAAATCCCTCATTATTCCAACCAGAGCTCTCCAGGTCCCCTGGCCTGCCTTGACCTTGCGCTCCTCAAACTATTATTGCACAGCAACAGGGGAAGATTCAGGCCAGCTGTCCGAGAGTGGCCAAAGCAAATGAGCAGGAGGCAATGCATTCTGGAGACCCAGAGCCAAAACCTCAGTGTGCAGCCTGCAGGGAGCCAGAGGCTGGGGTCCAGGGTTCCAGCCAGCTCCTAGCGGACCTGGAGCCAGAAGCTGGCTTCACGTTGCTGGAATCCAGCCACAAGGGAGAACAGAGCAGAGGTAAATCTCTGGAGTCCTCCGCTGAGTAGTTTATTGATGTCTTGGTTAACCACTTGTGGGATGAGCCAAGTATGTCTGTGAAACTGACTGCCAGACTAAGTACCTGCTGTCTGGAGAGGAGAGAAAGATGGATGGGGAGAAAGGAAAAGCGTGTATTCTTGCTTGTAGTCCTGCTGGTTAGCATGAAGGAGTGAGAGACGTGTGTGTGGTGGAGTGAGGGCATTTCTGACTGTATATTCATTATTGCCATAAAATTAATGTTTTTTCCATGTAAGGCATATAGTGCCACTAATGTCTTACACAGCATCTGAGACGTAGAAAAATGCAGTGTCCTCAAATGCCTCAAGAAACTTTTCCTTGAGTGTGCAGGGTCTTGACTTGACTCCAGCTGTAGATACTTGGGACAACTGCATCGGCACCTCTGTTGAAGTGCCAGCCCATTGGTGGTGGCTCTTGACATGGTCTTGTAATAAATTCTCTCTGAAGTCTTTGCAGCACTGTCCTTGAATGATTTAAAGAAATAGTTTTATAGAGGTAGTTGACATGTATTTGCTTGTGGCTCAGTCCTCTGGTTAAAAATTGCTAATGGGTGTGGATAGCCTTGTCATCCTGGATGTTCCTGTCTTCCTCTGGCTCACCTTCACTACTGAATAATCTTCAGTCTTTCATCTGTGCAGAAAGGAAGTGTTGTGAAACTCCCTGTGCCATCTTGAGGCTGACTCCCAGGTTAATGAAAAGGGGAGTGTCTCCATGTTCCTATGTGTTGACTAAGTAAATCTAGAAACGATCCTTCAGCTATCACTGCATTCTTTAATGATTGTTTTTTTTTTTCCTGGTGGTTAATCTGTTGAAGTATAAGAAATGTTGGTAATTAGTAGAGCTAAATAGGACCATCTACTTGTACTTGTTTTAATAAATAAAAGGGTTTTGTGGAAAGGAGGGTATATATTTGTTAGAACACTACAATGTTCTGCTCATCATAAGCAAAAAAAGTTGCATTGTTCTGTAGAACAACTAGGGTTGCAAGTTCAACATTCCGCTAACTGAAATAATAGATAAATAAAGGTAATCACTCTCAAGCATCTGCTGTTAAACTAAAAATGTCACTGAAGGTATTTATAATTGTCACTGAAAGGGGAAGGTCAATCTCGAATCCAGGCAGATTGGAGTGAGATGACTGAGGCAGTTATTGCTTCAAGCTGTCCTTGCCATTTCTTTCCTGGTGCTCATTGTCCTGCTGAAGTACTGGTGAAGTTGATCTTAAATCACCACCGCCGAAACTCCAAACCAAGATTTATTTTCACATGCCTTTCTGTAAACTGCAGTGGTTCTGGGGCATTTGTTGGGCTGCCCCAATGGCAGGGCTGGCAATCTCTGTGAGCAGTAATGCTCCAGACATTTCACTCATGTTTGACACATGGTAATTGACTGATTTTAATTTAGAGCACCTGAAGATATGGTCTTGCCTTGTTTGACTTCTAAAGTCATGTGTGGCTCTGATGGGTAAATGCAATTTGGCCACTAGTGTGAGAGAACCAAGTAATTAGATTTGATCTGTATGTAAATAAATATCCATCAATAAGTTGGCCTTTGTTGTCTCCTTGAACCTTGCTTCTTTGTACAGGGACCACTGACATTAATGACTAGGATTCAACCTGTGACTATTTAAATAAGATCCTGAGTGAGATTTTTTCATAATAGCTTCACCTTTGGAGCTTTTCCTCTGGAACAATCCAGTTATTTTCATCATTCGGATGAAATCTCTCATCATACTTCCCTCAGGTAGTAAGCATGTATGAAACACACACAGAGCAAATGCAACAAATCCAGAGGCTTCTGCTCAGTTTGAGCTGCTGCTTGGTCCCTTTTGTTTGCTGGGCCAGTGCCCTATCCCAGTGGCACATGGGGACATCTAATGGTTGAGTAATAGACCACAAGGAAGTCCCCATTCTGTGTCTGGGTTGACGTTTTTATCAGAATTTGTTTTCTCTCTTCTTTTCCGCACTTAAAAAAATTCGGAGGTTTACAGAGTAACTTAATTCATGCTTTTTTGGGGGACAAACTTTGTTGTCTGTAATTTCAGTCTAGTTAGCAAACTCTTCTAAGCAAAAGCAACAGTGAGAAACCTGAAGATACTCATCTGCCTAATTTAGCAAGAAACATATGGGGATAACTTGACTGTGAAACACAAATACTTCCAGGAAAGAAAATACTGGGTGTTGAACTCTGCTCAGTCTAGCATAGAAAGGCATAATCAGAAACAGGAGTTGAATTCAAGTTTTGTCGCTATGCTTGGTTTTTGTTTTGTTGTGGGTTTTGTTTGGATATGTTTTATTTTATTTTATTCTGGTTTTTTTAAATGTTTAAATTTGGAGTAGAGTCCTTCAGGACAGGACTGGATCTTCCATTTCTTGATGTCTTCAAATCAGGACTGTGTGCATTTCTGCAAGATGAGCTTTAGTCAAACCTAAACTCCTACACTCAGCCCAGAAGTGTAGTGTGTGATTTGATGGAATATGTCATACAGAAGCTAGGCTTAATCTTTTAATGGCCCTGTCTGGCTTTACATTTATGAGGAAATATTTAGTGGTTTTGGTGTGCTTATACGATTCTCTTGACTGCACCCTGGGTTGGCATAAAGCTTTGTAATTCTTTTTACCACACTTTCTTATCTTTTTGCTTCATATTAGCTGGGAATCTGCTTTGTGCTCACTTTTAGGTTCCTCCTCTGCCCTACTCTGACACTTCAGCTGTTTTATTGCTCAGAACGTATGAAGGTTACTGATGTTAAAATGTACTCAAGGTATACAATTCTTGGTTCTTGTCCATCCTACCTTTCAAACTGGACATGGTGTCCAGATGTTTTACCTACAGATGACTACAGCTATTGAAGATATTCCTACATAGTTCATCAAGTCTTCTATCTGGACCTTTACACTGTGAAGAATCCTTCAGGTTAGCACAGTTGCACATTATGCAATATATGTGGATTCTCTGCTATGGTTTGGGTAGACAATCACATGGCTGAATTACTCATTGGAAAGCAGAATAATTAATAATGTTAAATCAAATCTAACCTGACCTAAAGGCGTAACTGATTATGTGCTTATCAACATACTTTGCTGATTTTTATCAGATGGAAAGTTGTATATTCGAAGATTAAAGGAAAGAAGAAGAAATCTAAATACCCAGTGATGAAAGTAGTGGTGGCACCAGTGCAATCCGCAGATCTGACACAATATTACTTTGGAAAATGAATTTGCTGGTGGGTCCTTGCTGCTTCAGAGTTTTAGTGAACTTACTTGGCTCTGTGCACATGCCTGAGGTTTCACTGTCAAACAGAATACCTATAGGGGTTCATCCGCATCAGCCCTAATCTGGCTTTTGCATGACTGTAAACAAATCTTCACACCAGTGAGGAGACAAACAGAGGTCCCAGGCTTCAGGGAGGTGCAGGAATCCATCTGGGCAGATGAGGTTTTATGCTCAGGCCCTGCATTTAGTTATGACTTGGCATTGGGTAACAAAAGTGAGGAATGAGGCAGGATTGTGGATTACTGATAGGAAGAAATCAGAACATGAGCTTAAACTTGGGTATCTGCCTCTCTCTATTCCTAAAGCACTCATTACCATTGCATGAGTTGGGATTGGAAATGAATGTGTGAATGCAGAGTATTGCATCACATCAGAAAGTGGTGTCGCCAATAAAGGCCAAAGAAGAAGTTGTTGATGAAAAAATGTATTTAATAAAGGTATATAGAAGGAAGAAGAAGCCTTTTCTGAGATATTTAAGGTTAATGTAAATAAAAACATATATTTTTACTTGATTTGTGACTGCAGTGAGAAATAAATGATAGATTACTAAAATAAAACAAGTTTAAGACAATGAAGCATCACCTTTTACACTTGAAAAATTCCCATTCTTGCATCCTCTGGAAATGAAAAAATCTGTTCAGTCTCTGTGTGAAGGTGGTAACCACGACCAGGCTGAGCTGGGTCTGTTGATGTTGTTTGTCTGATTTTTAACTGTGTGATTAACAAAGCTTGAGGGGGGAGCAAAGCTTTCATTTTTACAATTACATTCAGAAATTAAAAGCCTTAAGTGACTAAAAGTTAAGAGCAATTTGACAAAGACTTTGTGCAGTGTCGGATAATGACACTTTTTCTGGAGGGATAGTTCTTTTATGACTAATGTTTCAAACATCTCATTCATACTGGAACATATAACTAAAAACACAAAGGACTTTAAGTCTGTCAAGAAGGGGCTTTTATAGCTAACATCTATCTAACACCAATTTGAGGAAGGAAAACAGCTAGGTTAGCTGGAATGAAGTCACAGATTTCTAGCTAGAGATGGTTACAGGATTTTTTGTATTGATGTATAGTTGTGAAATGTAAAGGTGGCAGAGTTGATTCAGAAGGCTTTGATGGTACAGAGTTACATAAATATTTGCATACACACCAAATGTTTGCTCAAAGACTTCAACTTCAAGCCTCACAGGACTGAAACCTGACAATGCACCTTAGATTGTTTAATTTCTCTCATTTATTACCCTTGTATTCATTTCCTCCAAGAGACCTCATTCACCTTCACCCATAAGACAATGGCTAGGCCCCTGAAGTTTTTGATGTGCAAGAGAAGGTTCTATTTCAAAGACTGGTGCAAAGTATTTACAATGGCACCAGAAACTTAATCCACTTGATTTTCTGTTTTTTAATTAATGCTCAACACAACAACTGAGTTGGTTTTGAAGTTGGTTTTCATGTTTGCTTCATTTAATACATCTCTTTGTCCAGTGCCCGTTTTTACAGTAGTATGAAAGCACCTCAAAAATATGTGGAAAGCAAAGGTAAAGCAAAGAAAGACAATCTAATTTAAGGTCATATAGGAGGTTTGTATTCAGCTCTCTGTTCTGCAATAGGTTTTGAAAAATCTGTACTAGTACTCCAACTGAATTAACCTTCCCCTTTGAGCCAGCCCTTCATTTCTTTGACCAAGTGCTACCCAGAAGTGTTGCTTTTATTTGAAATATCTAAGAGTGGGCACCCATTTGAATTGAAATGGGAAAAGAAATTAAAGCATTCTCTCACAATTCATCTTTAAAGTGATTCCCCATTTCCTGAGGCCAAAGGAAGCAGAAAAACCATTAGACTTTCCTGCCTAAAATTTGTTTCTCAAATTCTGTGCTTTTACAGATAAAAGGCCCTTTGGTTCTCTTGTCTCTACCACACAATGCAAAATTTCCTTAAGAAATCCTATGTGTTTTTTTCCACCAGCCACACATTCTTTTTGCCTTACACACCCTGGATTTAATGTGCAAAGACAGAGAACACTTATAAAACCTTGCTTTGGCAGAGTAAAAATGGCAAATCACTGAAAAGTGGGCAGTAAATGTTTTCCTTATGCCAGAACCATAAAGGAGACAAACTGGTACCATCAATATAAATTATATAGTTGCTACTTGTGTTTAATATTCCTGAAGCACTAACCTTTGCACCATTCTCCTCCACTGCACAGAACCAGAGTTCTCTGCAGCTATTATGGGCTCTGGATCAAGTTTTTGCTCAGAGGCTTTTTTAGCTTTTCCAGAACAATTTATGCCAGTAGAAATGCTGTGGTGGGATGAACACAGTGCTCCAGTCAGAGTCAGCACTTACAGGGACCATAATTACCCTGGGCTCCCTCTGTCACCAACAGAGGGGAAAACATCATGAGGAGGTAATTCATTAAATATAGAGGGAGTCTTCAGCTTGCATGCAATAGGATGAGTCCAAATCTTGCTGCTTTTATGAGTGCAGGAGTCACTTTTGTGTCCATCCATCAGCAGAGAAGTCAGCAAAGTGGAAGGAAGGCTCCTTGTATCCCAAGTCTTCAAAAGAAAAATAAATTAATTAATCAATGTTTTAATAAATTATCTAGATCCTAGGACAGGCTTTTAACTTTTTTAACTTCAAAAAGAAGTTTACGTTGCAGCGCACTGTTTGAGAATGTTCATATGTCTTATGCTGGTACATTTTGAACCTGTTTGCTAACTTTGGTCATATTTGATGGAAGAGAACAAAACTGCAAACATAACTTTGGTCTTCTAAGTTTAGTGAAAATTATCAGTTGGATAATAAAAGTGATCCTGTACACACCTTCAGCTGTGGGATAGGAAGTAGAAAATCCACCCCAGAGAGAGCTCCTGTAGACATCTCAGATACGGGAAGAGCTTCACTCACAGCTTGTGTCACGAACAGCACTGAGAGCTAAGCACGGGGTGCAGATGCTTCAGAAATCAGGTCTCAAGAGGGCTGGTGTTCATGATGCTACAGTTTGGAGCAAAGGAAGATGTATAACATCTTTGTCCCTGTCCTTGAATGTGTGCATAGGCATCAGGGCCCACAGGCTAGGTCTTCTAAGAAGATCAGGGTTTAAGGAAGCAGCAAGATAATTGGAGGGGTCCAACACAAATATGAATTTCCATGGTTTCTGTGAATGTCTGTTCACCTAGATTTTAAATCCACCGGAACAGTCCTACCACATCAACACAAGGTCAAGGTAAGCCTTACACATAGGTCAGCACCTGAGCTATGTGTATCCTGGGTAGCATGGTTTCAGCAATTAGCTTCCAATTCATTGATACATACCAGCTAAAGAGAAAATCTGATGTGCTCCCTGCAGTATAGCTGTCTCTTAACCTCTCCACTGTTAACTTTAGCCTTCTTTTTGCAGAAATGTTGCTCAGAGAAACAAAAGGGTTTTCCCTTTAAACTGAGCAGGAAAAGCCTACATAAGCACTAAACCAGTCATTTTCTGCAGCAAGATTTGGCACTTTGCTTCAGCCAGAATGAGCATTACTATTTCTTGTTATATTTTCCCTAAGCTTTTTTCTCTTTGTGTTCCCAGATGTAAAAATGATGTCTAGCCAATGGAGCATGAAGAAACCCTGTCCTTTGGTGAGGGAAAAATTTAACATTGTCAGTGATGCCTAAGCCAGGTTTGATGCAGATGCTTTTAACCTGGTGTTCATAAGTTACCAAAAACACAGGAAAAAATATCTCTCTAAACTACATGTAAAACCCTAAGAGCCAGACAGATGTGTGATGTACAAGGAATGTGCCATGGGTGAAACACTAAAACTACTTAAACTGTAGGCTTAAGAACATTTTAAATTGGAGCTTTGCATTTTGTACAAAGAGTGAATTTTGGTTTAGATGTAGAGTGGGAAGTGGTCTCCTGGTTCACTGAATCTGTTCCCATTCTGTTGGAGGTAAATGTCTTAAAAATGTCTTTAATAAATTTATCAAGTTCCATCATAATGCTATTTATCCTGTGGGGGTTTTCCTATGGAAACTTATAGAGATTAATTACTCTGATAGTTAGAATTTTTCTTCTAGTTTCCAAGCTGACTGTATTCACTGCTGGTGTGTACTTGATTCCCTCTTGAGTCAAGAAAGTCCTTCAGCTTAAATATATTTTTTCACTCCCTAGTTCATACTTTATGGCTATAGGAAAAAAACGCTGTATTCCTGACAATCTGTTTTGCTGGACTGAGTGAGAAAAAGTATTTCTTGTTTGACAAGATTTTATTCCTTCTGCACTATTCTAGAAAATTTTCTTACCTATTCCCTTCTAAACTTGCTTTAAAAATGTGTGATTGGAATTTCCTAAGCCCCTATTCATAATAAATATTAGTGGTGTTAATTACCAGACATGGGACATTGCATTTAGTGTTTTTGTATTCCAGTCCATCTCTATTATTCAAGTTTCTCCCTGGCACTGTCCAAGGCCAGGTTAGATGGAGCTTTGAGCAACCTGGTCTAGTAGAAGGTGTCCCTGCCCATGACAGGGGGGTTGGAAGTGGATGATCTTGAAAGTTTTTTCCAAACTAAACCATTCTGTAATTCTATGGTAGATTTGTGAACAGTGCCTCCATCTTTGCATCATCAATTTCTCAGTTAAAATACACTGTTTTGAGGTTGATTATCACTCTGATTTCCTTGTATTTCTCAGATCTCCCATTTACCATAAGTTCTTGTATTTTTTCCCCAAAGAACAATGAAGGTGTACAAAGCCTTAGTTTTAATTTCCTATTTTGTTCAGTTTAAATAATTTTCAAGATATCAACTACATGTTAGATATTGTCTATTGCACTGGAGATTATCATGGCACAATTACACCTCCTTGTTGAACACACATGGAGCTGTTAGAACAAGTCCAGAGGAGGGCCAAGAGGATGATCAAGAGACTGGAGCATCTCCCATACAAAGACAGGCTGGGAAAGTTAGGGCTGTTCAGCCTGGAGAAAAGAAGGCTGCGTGGAGACCTCCTAGCAGCCTTCCAGTATCTGAAGGGGGCCTATAGGGATGCGAGGGAGGGACTCTTCATTAGGGACTGTAGTGACAGGACAAGGGGTAACGGGTTCAAACTTAAACAGGAGAGGTTTAGATTGGATATAAGGAGGAAGTTCTTTCCTGTGGTGAGGCACTGGAATGGGTTACCCAGGGAGGTTGTGAGTGCTCCATCCCTGGCAGTGTTCAAGGCCAGGTTGGACAAAGCCTTAGGTGACATGGTTTAGTGTGAGGTGTCCCTGCTTATGGCAGGGGGGTTGGAACTAGATGATCTTAAGGTCCTTTCCAACCCTAACTATTCTATGATTCTATACCTACTTGTTCTCATAGATAGAGAATATCTGTTTGGCTAGACAATGAAGGAGAAAAGAGAATGACTTTGGATTGCCAGCTCTTATAGCCTCTTTGTGTGCAAAACATGGCCTTTTGCTTTTACAAGATCTATGATAACATAGGTCTTGCTCCAGGCCTTTATCCTGAAATGGTAGAAGAGGGTACTTCTACCCGGATTTGTAAGAAAGTATTCTTCATGTGTCCTGCTCTAAAGATTAAGATTGCTTTTGGCTCCCATTATGCTGAGTGGGCATCACAGCATCAATTTCCCATGAAGTTTGCTCTTTTTCCTTTCTTAGTAAATTCAGCTGTTGTCATGTCACAGCTGTGTGTAAACATATAATATGACTGTTTAGTTGCTGTAGCACCTACTAACATGTTCCTCCCACGTGAACTATGTAAATATAAACTTT
This sequence comes from Agapornis roseicollis, assembly GCA_002631895.1. Taxonomy (NCBI): domain Eukaryota; kingdom Metazoa; phylum Chordata; class Aves; order Psittaciformes; family Psittacidae; genus Agapornis; species Agapornis roseicollis. The sequence goes on from NDXB01021364.1 coordinate 31,565, forward strand.
TCACTCTATCATGATGGTGTTCCACCACTAACTTATATATCCAGCTATCCCTCATTGTATTTGTATATGATGTTTTGTTTCCTTCCCTTCTTCTCAGATTTTGCTCATTCTCAAGCACATTGTGTGTGTGCACATTGTCACTCCTTTGCTGTGGTTTTGTGATACCAACCTGATTGAGCCTGAGACTACTAAGTAGCTGTACAATGCTGAGCACTGGTGAAACACTTGGTGCACTGCCAAAGCTTCTAGGTGTTACTGAGCTACAAAGGAAAAGAGATAATGATGGTGTGGGAGGGAAGAAAAATGTATTATGTGGACAAACCTTCTCTCTCTTTTATATTAGCCTGAATCTGTGTTACTAGTAGGGAATGTAGAGAGGGAATGAGAAGATTTTAATGTTCATGTGGGAAACAGACTGAAAAACAAATAAATGGATGAGTTTGGGTTAGGTGGGTAAGTGCTGAACAGCTGCAAATATATCTGGTGTTTAAATGAAGATGCTCCTGATGAGTGCTCCACAGTATCAGCTCTATTGGGTGCATTAACCTCATTACCAGAGGGGATGTTGCAAACATACTGAGCCTCTTCTAAAAGCAGTTTCACTTAATAGATAAACCATGTTATTGAAGGAAAGGATCGCTTTTATCACGGATGCAATACAGCTTCCTGCTGCGCCTGGCAGCTTCCTTAAGATAAATGATGTGATCGGAAGGGATGGGAACCAGCCTGCAAGTTTGCAGGAATGAGAGTACCCTTCTCTTCCAATGGCCTGAAGACCCAAACCACACATGCAGTGACAGTGTGGGACAGTCTCTCCTATTGACATGGGATTGAAATTTACATGTACTTGGTATCTCGGTTGTCTTGCGTACTGCTCTATCAGGAGATAATGTCCTCATTCTTCTTTCTGCTGTGATTCATTCATTGTTTTCCCAGTTCTGTACTGACTTTCTTTGCCTGCAACTCCATACGACAAAGATGGCCGGTGCTTCTATAAGATAGCAGCGAGATCAGGATCTAACTCCTGCACTTCTTTTCTGAGGCTGATATAGGTGTGAACCACAGTTTCTGGGAAGTCCTTGAAATAAAGAACACTGTGAGGTTCTTAATTTGCCTTCCCGCCTCTTTTTCAAAGAGTTCCGTGGCTGGCAGCCTCCTGTTAATCTGTTCTGTTTGAACTCCAGCTACACACGAGCCAACAAAAGCAATTAAAGCCTGCAGTAATGATCAACTCTGGGAAATGATCGGCATGGATTAAAGCAAATTTAAGGGGTAATTGCTTGGCAACAAGTTCCATAACCCTGAGTGTTAAGTACAGGAGGGGACTTTGAAACTGTGGTAATTAAATCAGAAAACCTGTTTGTATAATGCATATTGTTCTTCTAGCTTGATTGAACTGAAAAAAAAGTATTACTCTTTTAAAAGAATCCAGTATTTTGTTTGCAGGAGATTTTATCTACCTGAGATACTGCTAAAACTTTATTGCCAAAATATGTGGGTACATCATAATCTTTGATGTATTCAGCCTTAGACAGGGAAGTGCTGATCTCTGCTTTGCTGGTGAGGAGAAGGTAAGGCACAGAGGGACTTGGCCACATACCCAAATGGGCATAAAAAGTCTGTGGAAAGCCATGATTTCACCCAGGTAGCAAGTCCTAAAGATCCAGCTTCTGGATTGCAGTCTTATTTGTGTCTCTGAACTTACTACACATTTGTTTCTGGTAAGTATGGGTAAAAAAACTATGGTCCCTGTGATCTATCACTCCTTATGCAACGCTTAGTGTGCACCATTAAGGAAGTTGTTCATGAGAGCTGTGAGCATCATGCTGAGAAAGAAAAGCATATCTTATGCCTTCAGAAAGGAGACAAGGTTTGTATTCAAACATTCAAAACAAAAGTAAGAGGTCTTCAAAGGTGAAGAGGTTAATCTCTGTACCGATTAATCAGGTACAGGTTCATCTCTGTACACGATGCTCTGACCAGCATCCTGGTCATTCCCACTTTGGGTTCTCTGTGGACTTTGAGGCTCATTCATGGGCAGATCTAGGTGAAGTGGACATTGCCTTGACCTGCAGCTGCCCTTTTCCTAGGGGCAATTGAACAGGTCATATACCTGTTTGTCTGCAATTCAGGTTAGAGCAACATGAAGGTTTCTGGCCCATCATCCATATGGTATACACCTGGTATCACAAGGGTGGGTTTGGTCTTTGGGCTGTTTTGTTATTGGTGTTTTGGGTTTGTTTATTTATTTGTTTCAGTTGTTATATGCCTAAACTATGGGATAGAGGTAACTAATTTAATCTCTTAAATATACTCATACTCTGCCAGTGTGAATTTAGTATATATTGTCCACAGGAGGGCCACGAAGATGATCAGGGGTCTGGAGCATCTCCCATACAAAGACAGGCTGGGAAAGTTAGGGCTGTTCAGCCTGGGGAAGAGAAGGCTGCGTGGAGACCTCCTAGCAGCCTTCCAGTATCTGAAGGGGGCCTATAGGGATGCGAGGGAGGGACTCTTCATTAGGGACTGTAGTGACAGGACAAGGGGTAACGGGTTCAAACTTAAACAGGAGAGGTTTAGATTGGATATAAGGAGGAAATTCTTTGCTGTTAGGGTGGTGAGGCACTGGAATGGGTTGCCCAGGGAGGTTGTGAGTGCTCCATCCCTGGCAGTGTTCAAGGCCAGGTTGGATGAAGCCTTGTGTGGCATGGTTTAGGGTGAGGTGTCCCTGCNCCCTGGCAGTAGGCCAGGTTGGATGAAGCCTTGTGTGGCATGGTTTAGGGTGAGGTGTCCCTGCTTATGGCAGGGGGGTTGGAACTGGATGATCTTAAGGTCCTTTCCAACCCTAACTATTCTATGATTCTATGATTCTATATTGAGCCATTGTGTATTTGCAAGTAACTCTTCCTGTACTCTTTTGGCTCTTTTTTGAAGAGGCAATTTATGAGCAACTAGGGTGGTAGTGACCAAAATGGCGCATGAATCTTATCTAAGCATCATATCAAATGTGACCTCTGATGTGGATAACTTTTACAGATTTGTATGTATTGACTCTCAAATGTTTGCATAGGGATTAGAGGGGCCTCAAGTGAGGATTTCAATACAGCTTTCCAATGCAAGAAAGATTTGGACTAAATAAAGATGTGAAAATGAACTTTGTTATGTACCACATATTGCCTATCATGTATTATTACCATACATATTATTACCATACATGTTGTTAAGGACCACAGTGAAGGTCCTCTGGTGTTGGAGCACTAAAAACACTTTGCAGATTAGGGTGAGGTCCATCTCTTTTAGATCTCCACCTCGGGAACATCTATTATAGCCAAGGGTGATTTAGTCAAAGCAGTTAATAGAACTGGTAAGATGCAATTAAGAATATAGGAAATTAATGAGATGAATTGTGTCATCATCTTCATTAATTTGTTTGTCTAATTCTCTGCTGAGTGAAAAGACATCTTCAGGTGACTTGCCTAGCTACAGACACATACTTTGGTAGATAAACATCATGTTAAGTGAATTCCACCTCCAGAATATTTTCTTTTACTCTGTGGATTTTAAACATCTTTTTGCTTGTTTTGTACATATTTAGATATCTGGGCTGGTATTTAGGGGTTTGTTGCTTTGGTTGCTCAGTGAATAACAATTTGTGGGGGTTTGGTTTTGGTGGGATTTGTTTTATTTTTTTACCAGGGTTTTCCAAGCACTGTGTTCAGCTCCCTCAGGAGAAGCTGTTCTAGGAAACAAGCTACCAACTACTCATTTCCATAATCACAAAATTAATAGCTTGTTTGATGGTTTAAGTATCCCACAGTTTTCCACAGTTGATCATGTATTAAACCCAAGAGATAACGGTGGTATGCGTGCGAAAATCTTCCAATACATATTAGTTAGAAATATTTTAAAGATGCAAGGCTACTTGTAAACAGTAATCTCTTTTTATAAATGTTACAAGTAAATGTCCACAATATGAAAATAATTCCTTAAAGACATTTGGGTGGCGTTTTTCATCCCTATATGATTTCTTAGTCTGTAGCTCCAAAAGTGAATTGTTCACTGGCCTCAATGATCTGTTATGAAGGTTGTGATTGAGCCACCCACCCCCAAAGCTGAACAGGATTCTTGTGATAGCAAGAGCAACAATCCTTTCTTGATGTTGTTATGGGTTGGAATTTTGCTGTTTGCGTGCCAGCAGCGGGCTGTGTGCTGGGGAACAGCTAAAGGGTGATACGCTTTCACATGGAGGAGTTTAAAGAGTGGAGAGAGAGATCAGACAAAAAAAGAAACATGATCTTTGCTGAGGGCATGTGCAGATGAGAATTTTTCTTCCAAAATTAACTGATTGCCAGATCATTTGAGTTAATTCATATGTTAGATAAAGGCAACACAGACACTCCTATAACATTTATTCCAGGACTGAGGGGGGTCTATGTTACCCTGTGGGAAGGGTAGCTCTAGCTCATTTCATTCTGTGAATGATCTATGGAAGTTATTATAGAAGGAAAATCTTCAGTTAGATGGTAGTCTACAAAGCATTTCTAGGATATGCTCCCCCCCAGGAAATATTTTGCAAAGGACACATTACCTACAGTACAATTTTATGTTACACATTATCAGTGTAGCCACTTTCCCCTGAAAAGGGCAGTTGGGCTCTTTATGCCTCCATCTATACATTTCTCTTCTGCTACAGGTTGGGCAGAGAGGAGATTCAGGGCAGCCCTGTGGAGAAGGACTTGGGGGTGGTGGTCAATGAGAAACTGAACATGAGCCGACTGCAGTGTGTGCTTGCAGCACGGAAACCAAACATATCCTGAGCTGCATCAAAAGGAGAGTGACCAGCAGGTCTAAGGAGGTGATCCTGCCCCTCTACTCTGCTCTCGTGAGACCTCACCTGGAGCATTGTGTGCAGTTCTGGTGTCCTCAACATAAAAAGGACATGGAGCTGTTGGAACAAGTCCAGAGGAGGGCCACGAGGATGATCAGGGGACTGGAGCATCTCCCATATGAAGACAGGCTGAGAAAGTTGGGGCTGTTCAGCCTGGAGAAGAGAAGGCTGCATGGAGACCTCCTAGCAGCCTTCCAGTATCTGAAGGGGGCCTATAGGGATGCTGGGGAGGGACTCTTCATTAGGGACTGTAGTGACAGGACAAGGGGTAACGGGTTCAAACTTAAGCAGGGGAAGTTTAGATTGGATATAAGGAAGAAATTCTTTATTGTGAGGGTGTTGAGGCACTGGAACATGTTGCCCAAAGAAGTGGTAAATGTTCCATCCCTGGCAGCTTTTAAGGCCATGCTGGACAAAGCCCTGGGCAACATGGTCTAGTGGAAGGTGTCCCTGGGCATGGCAAGGGGTTGGAACTGGATGATCTTACGGTCCTTTTCAACCCAGATTATTCTATGATTCTATGTCAGGTGCTTGAGGCTTCTGCATGAGCAATCTCAGATCATGTTGAGACAACCAGAGAATTGTTTTTCATTCAATCAGCAAGGCAAAGTGTCTCACCTTCAGCCTCAGGTCCTTTAAATCTGCTACAAAAGGGTGGCAGGAGCATGCCCTCACTGTGGGAGGGAAGAGACGAAAACCTGTGGTCAGAAAGGGTTTGTTCTGGTGTACAACATTGGCCTCAGAGGTTCAACTCCATGTCTATGTCTCAGCCAGGGGCTGAGGGCTGTGATTTGTGAGGGCTCTGTAAAAATAAGTCACCTTCGCATTGCAGGGAAAACCTGTGAAACCCAATCCTACTTACTTCATGGGGGAGAAGAAAGGAGGGAAAGAGAAAGGCAATGAATGGTAGATGCAGACCCAAGCTCTGGAGCTGCTTGTCTTTGGTTTAAAATGCAAAACAGCCAAGGTCCTTTGCTCAGTCCCCTGTGAGGAGGGCGAGTCAATGGGACTCAGGCATACATCAACAGGCAGGAAGCCTATATTAGGAATTTGCAATTTTGAGGTATTGAATCCTCTATATAAACACTGACTTCTGGGGAGATAAGATTGCTCAGCAAATTCTGGCCCAAGGGAAATTTCATAGAAGAAACACCATGGGCAAATCAGCAGAAAAATCCAAAGGCAGATGGTGCTTACTGCTTTAGAGTGAAGCCAAACAGGAAACAGGGAGAAACTGAGAAAGATGTAGCAGCTTTATCTCAAGTCTTTCATCCAAATAGCTTTTTAAAATACATAAGTTAATTCTTTTTCAATATATCTCCATTGGTTTTATTTGATACTTTATTTTTTTCCCTCCATCTCAGTTTTATTCTAGTACATATTCTGACAGTAGAAAAGAAGGAGAGATATTCATTCTGGGATTAGTTTTCTTGGTTTAGGTAAAGTAGGCTAATTGTATCTTTGGGATTGCTGCAGTAACTTTCAGATTTAAACTGGGAATTTTTTTCCCCTGGGCATATATATATGACAAATATAGGTGGCTGATTTTCACATTAGTAAGAATCTCCTACTAAGGTATCCACTCCCATCATGTTAATGTTTTGTTAATTTCTTGAATCAATCGGCTGTTTTATGAAATTTGTAAAGATTATAATTAAGCATATAATAAAGACAAAATCGTTCAACTGCATCTCACTGGAAAGCTTGGCAGCTTTTCTTCCCTTGCTGTCATCAAACAGCCAGTGAGATACAAAGCCAAAATTGCACCTCAGCTTATCACTTCAGCAATTAAAAACTCCTGAGTGAAATTACCCGTGTAAGATCAGAACCTCATAACTTAAAAACTACAAATATTCTCTGCTGTCTACTCTTGCTTCAATATTTTAGTTAACATTTGGCCTGTATTTTTATCTTTCCTGGAAAGTCCCTTTATATCAATATTTTGTTATTTTTAAGGAATATCAGAATAGCTTGATGTAGACTTCTGTCGCGCATTCAAAGATATAACATAAGCAATGATAAGGTTTTGTGTTGGGAAATTATGGTGAAATAAACACTGTAAAATTTGTCTTGAAATATTAAGTTTTTATTGAAAGCCTTACTCTGTTCCCTCTCAAAGCCAAACCAAGCCAAACTGAACAGAACCAAACCAAACAGAATCAAACTAATAATTTTCATTCACATTTTTATGTTTAAAGAACCCAAAATTTATTAAGAAAATCAGAACCTGAAACAACTTCTTTTAAAACATAATTTTGTGCTCTAGGCTGTTTTCAAGGGAATTGTTTTACTTCTTCTATCAAAGCAGTTTATCTTCATCAGTGAAAACACTTGTAGGCTGAATTTAATTACACTGCATCTAGAAATAGCCACATTTTTTCCTCCATTGAAGATAATAGTATCAAAAATGATGTGGTGATATCACTTTTTGTTTGGTGAATAGCCATTAGTCATTTCAGAAATACCATTGAATTAATCAGATAGAATACACACTTCCAGGTCTTCACCTGTGTATGAATGATAGGTAACAGGTCATAACCTCCTGCCTTAACTTGGTCAGCTGAATGCAGCCAGGGCAAGAGAGATCCAAAAATCCACATGATCAGCTGCTTTTTTCAGTGGCTTGTATAAAGTGAATTGGTGACTTTAGTGAAGTTGATAGGACATCACAGAATTGATAAGTTTTAATAAACTTAAAAGTAATTTAAAAGGAGATTTTTTTCCCCTACTGACTTAGCAATAAGAAGGTTTAAAATATCATTCAAATAACTCTAGGATAGCCTGCCAGTAATATTGATGTGGAATTCTGTATTTATAGAGGTGTAATATGCAGACATTTATTGAAGACTAGGAAGATTTTGAATCACTGGCATAAATCATGTCAGAATTTCTAACTGCCACAAAATAATGATGCTTGTTGGAGACATCTGAAAGTGGTCATCAATACAACCAAGATAGCATCAAAGCAGTGATCTCAACTTTTCCATTTTACCTTATTTCTCAGAGCAATGGCAGCAATATTAAAGTTAGGGAGTTGCTCCAGTAATAGATTTGCCACGAATGGCACCATAACTGAGTTGCTACTTACTTACTAACCCAACTGATGTCTCAGTTTTAGGAAGACAAGTGTAAGAACACACATTCGCTCTCCTCTTTCTCAATTTAAACCGTGGAGATACACTTTAAAGAGCTGTTAAAAATCTTTTGTATTCCTGCTGTACTCTTGCAATTACAGTAATTTGTATTCAGTAAGAAATTAAAAAAAGCTAAAACTTCTCCTCAGGTTGATGCAAAGCTGTCCCTTGCAATTCAGAGAGATATGATTAGTTTATTTGTTTACAGATGTACAACCGGTTAATTAAGATTTATCTTATCTCCATTTTAATAACAGCTGTGGTTCCACAGTCTGTGTTTATGTTTAAGTGTGAATGTTCAGCAATCCTAAAATCAGAGAACAATTGGAATGGATGTCTGGGCTGGGCTGCTGATTTGAAATATCTTGAAAATGAGTTGCAATATAATTACCTTCAAAAGCTTTGCCTTGGCATATGTTTATGCAGAGTTATAAAGAGAGTGTTAAAATCTGTGTAATTAGGGGGAGAGCTTACTTTTTCTAGCAAAAGATTTTCTGCCAAGTTAGAATTCTTAAACTTTTTTTTTTCAAGACAAAATGCTCATTTTTAGTACATTTTCTATTTTAAAAAAAGAAGATTCAAAGAAATACATTTGTTTAAATAACAAAATTGGAAGTGAAATTCCATATTTCAGATTCCAACACATCTAAAATAAGATGTTGGAGAGATGCTCTTAAAAAGTCTCTTCCTTTTTATAAGACTAGCCTTGTACTATTAATTATGGAGAAATAATGCTTATGGCAGGGGTGTTGGAACTAGATGATCTTAAGTTCCTTTCCAACCCTAACTATTCTATGATTCTTTGATTATTCATCATCTAATGGAATAGTACATTAAAGAACAATTCCCTACTGCCACCTATCATTGCAGAAAGTTTGAGACCCTTTTGTCTTTTTACAGCCTTATTCTCTAGGTATTTTCTGACAGCATAAAGATAACCAGAGGGGAAATCTGTGTAAGAGATGTTCCTTTGCAATACCAGATTCTCTTGCCTTCAGCACTCTCTGAACAGTCAAGCCAAAAGAACAAGGATCCTGAGAATAGGTCAGCAAACTCTTTGAGAATGATATCCAACCATTTTAGATGAAACTGGGTTTCATTTGGTTTCAGGTGACATGTCCTTTCTATGAAGGGCAGTTGTCATTCCCCTTCTCTTGGTCATACAGCCTCCCTTTCACTGTCTTTGGTCCTTGAGTTTCCTTTGTACAAGGTCATATTGCTCACTATGCCGGCAGAATCTACTATCTGATCTTTCCCTTCCAGCTTACAGCAAAGGTTGCACTGGGTTAGTGAAGTGAATTGGCAAAAAGGAGTAGTTCAAAGGACATGGGAGCCAGCCCAAGGTGAACAGGGGTGAGGCAAGCAGCACTGGGAGGAGAGGGTAGATGGGGAGTACCACAGTGGCAACACCAAAGTGCTGACAATGAGTTGTTAGGTTGGCTGCCCTATCCCCTGGGACTGCACCCTAAAAACTGCTCCTTTGAATGGTTGCCCTGAAGTCTTTTCCATGCTCTTTTGCAGCACTTATATCAAGGTATGGACATTTTTTTCTGTATGGTCCTTGGCAGTCTCATAAACCTAACTGCTAACACTACCAGAAAAAGCCATCAGGAAATATCATGCATAGTTTCTGTGGTAAAGCACTAAAATGCCAGAGGATAAATTTGAGATTTTACAAGAATTGAAGAGAACAGTGGAGTGAAAGCGTATTTGTCACTCTCTAGGCATGTCACATTGTATTTTAAAACCAGAGAAATCATCTGACAAGTGCTAGGAGTTTTGCAGCTCATCTCTTACCTGCATGGGAGGAAACCTGGATGAGAGGGGAGATTGTTAAATTGTGTTAAGGGGAAACTATTATTAATGAACTCCTTTGAATCCTTCTGGGCAACTGAGAAGATAACACCCTCACAGGGGAGATGGAAAAGTGGAGCAGGTTGGCTGCTGAAATTCACAACTTAATCTGTCTAAACTGAAACAGTAGGTTGCAAACTGTGGTGTATGCTGAGCCCGTGTGACTGTGTCTTTTTCAGAGAGGGTATTTACTGCTGACAGTCAAGGTGGGCAGCCAGGGGGATCGTCTTCAAGACTGGCAAGGCAGGATTTGGCAGAACTTGTCTGCCCTAAACAAAAGAAGATCCTCTAGACAACCAGCGCTATGTAGTTTTCAAAGATTTATTTATCATTCTGATGGAAAAACCCCATAGGGCAGAAGGTCAAGATAACGTACGTGAAAGCGGTAAACAGCTTTTTTCTTCAGTAAGCTTTGATTTCAGTAATTCAAGGTTCTTACTCAATATTTCGACATAGACCATGTACCCCCCAAACAGAATATGCACAAACTGCTTCAGACAAGAATCTCATAATGTATCAAAGTATGGCATTGTAAGAGGGCATCCTTCACCAGAGATGGTTCTAAAGTAAGCCATTTACATTTTTCATAATGGTCTGTAAATCTGGTTATTTACCACATCTCAGCTGAGGGTCACTGACTTCTGTAACTGCACTGACTGATTGATCATATGTTTAGGTATAACTGGTTTTAAGGTTAAATGGATTTAAATGTTAGGTAAACATTTGGAAACATCTTATGTGGAAATTAATTTACTGCCTATTTGCATTTAAATTATTTGAATATTTGAAATATTTGAATATTAAACCATCATTAGAAACTGGTTCAACTGAAAAGGTTTAAAATAACTTCTTTATTTAAATCAGTGCAGCTTCAGGTTTAAACCAGGTCTTAGATGAAAGGCACAGAAAGAATGTATTGTTGTACTTTAAAAAAATATAATGGCGATTGTTTTATTATTCCTCTTTAGCATAAACCAGCTCTTAGGGTGATAAATGCTACAAATGAACCCTTTCTCCCATACCGGTCCCACACTATAAAAAAAGAAGCAAGCAGATTTAGTGTTTCACTGGCAATAAGTCAAATGTTGCTTAAGACATAAGTCAGCACCATTTGACACAACTGATAGTTTCCACTTGAGTAAAATTCATAAATGTTACCAGCATGAGATCTGAACAGATTTTTAATCTCTGGAGTCAAAGGCAGGGCAGTCTGGGGAAAACTAGGGTTATTTTGACAGCCTTATGTTTGGCCGATGAATAAGAAGGATCTTTTTCAGTTCCCCACCTGAGAGCTAGCCTGATATTTACCCATCTATCACTGTCAGTTTTTCCTGTGCATTTCTGTTTTATTCAGTTGTGAGTTGCTCTGTCTTTTTTCTAAGGGGGCTTGTGTGTATGTGTGAGTAGCCGCACTTAATACTGTAGTTCTCTTCTTTCAGAGATGGAGATTGTAATTGGTTATTGATGGCCTATTTGTATGCTAATGTTGCTCAATAAAAAAAGCTAAAGTATAATTAACACCCCTACTTCACCAAAAAAAGAAAGGGAAAAAGGAAAGCTTGGAAAGGTCAATGGATTTCATATAATAAATTACTAAGTAATGGAAGACGCAGGATCCTACATCCTAGAATGTAATGCTTTCACTATTTATTAGCTATTATTTATTACAAATGCTGACTATACTTACTTTTCGGTAACTATTTTCTACATACAATATATTTAGACATTATGACCTTGTGGTTGGTGGTATAATGTACTGCAGCCTGCCAGATTTCAGATATAGTGGCTTTCAAGAGAATAGCATCTTTGTTTATTCTCCCATATTTCATTAACCCACAATTCAGTAAAACTGCAGGCAAAGCTGGCCAGCTCTTGGTGTGGAGGCACGAGTCAGAAAACCCAGCATCAGATCTTGCAAACATTTATCCACAAAGTGGTGAGCTGCAACCCCAAAGGCAGCACATGCAGCGCATTTACTACTGGAGTCAGTAACTGTTGGTGGAATGAAATCCTTGCATACTTAGAAAGCAAGGAAAAATTTAAAGTCCAAAACCTTGTTCATGCAAGTGATACACTTGTGTTTGATGGGTTTCTGGGTCGTGTCATTTAACATAGCATAATAGAGAAATAAGGTGTATGGGCAAGTGCAGAGCTGAAGCTGGTCAAACAAGTGACTGTGCCCTGTTTTTATGCTGCCTCTGCAGTGAGACATAGATTAAGCTGCCTTGCCTGAGATGAATTAATGTGTATAGCCTCATGACTGGGGTTGCGTGGACCAAGAACGATGTATAAGTGGTTATCTCTACTCGGGCAGAAGGGCAGTCACAGTTGACTAAACAACTACAACATGACTCCATTCAGTCATCTGACTGAACATGCAAATGCTGCTTGGATTTTAATGTTACAAAGACACCAAACTTCCAGTTGGAAGAGAAAAAATATGCAAATTATGACTGTATTGGTTATGCATAACTTTTAAACCCAGAGTCTTGTAATGGAAGTGGTAATGCCGTAACATCTCCATCTCCATCCATGGCTTCCTATTAGCATAAAACACATTTGCAGAATTAACACTCATAGTTATTGAATTTTAAAACTACTTCTTCAAGACAATTTCTTTCTGTTTTGTTTTATTTGCAGATGTCAGAGCGTAGGGAACAGGACCCCTCCAGCTGTGTAACTTTGTCTCTTTGGGCATATTGCAAATTACAGTTCTTGCATCTACTCTTCCCCATGTTGTTCGTGCAAAGTTGTGCATATTCATGGACTAGTTGTACAGTTTAAAACCAAACAAAAGACTGTTCTGGAAAAAGTTAAAGAATATTTTGAATGTGTTGGGTTTTTTTTATTAGACTCAGTCACAGAGATCATATTTTGCCATGCTTCAGTCATTGCTGGGTGGTAAGTACATGTGAAAATTTAATTTATATGCTACATTGTCTGCTAGTGTTAATCACAATACTTCTTTTGTAGTGAATGGAGCTATTTAGTAACCATAGGTGAGGATTTGTTCTATACTATAGCGTGTGACCTTTGTTCTGGGAAATTTATATGATGAAGTTTGTGTGTTACTGTACAGAATTATCCTCAGTTACTAGAACTTCATAGTTTCTTCTTGCCATTCTCTGATGAAAGGTAAATGATGAGGTTTAGGATTTTAGTCCAGGCATAAGGAACAGCTTACGCAGAGTCAAACACTTGCATAAAATAATTGACTTTGTTTGTATCCATCTGCAATTTATCTGCAACAACAACACTGAAAGGTGACATTTATCTCATGAGTTTCCTATTCATTTCTGCACTCTGGTCTCATCGTTCATGCAGCCCAAGTGCATGATACATGTAGATGAATATTTATTATAGATGATGAAGTGTCCTTTTGACAGTATAATATACTTCACTATAAAAATAAACAGATTGTACACAAGGCTGTCTGATTTGAGTATTGGCATAGGTAGTACCTCACTCTTATTTAGTGCTTTTCATCAGGAGATCTCAATGCTGTTTACTGAAGAGGGCAATACCATTATCCTGCCTTGATAATTCCACATTGTTTGCTGGATTGTGCAGGAATTGAAGATCCTGAGACCTCAAAATTCCCCTGCACAATTCCCAGAGTATTCTTGTTCAAACTTATGTTTTAAAGTATTGGAAACACTGTGGTCTGTGGTCCTGTAGAGACTGAAGAAAGTCTGATTTTCTACATTCCCAGTTTTTACATTCCTAATACAAGTTTCTGCTGAGATTGTGTCTGGTTCTTCAATAAATATTGTAATCCCAATAGTGTAAATTAAATTTTTCTTAGGAGCAGTTGTACAATCTGCTCTTTTATTTGAAGTCAAGTCGGGGATGTTAGTGGACAGAATTTATTAAGTTTAGTCTTTAGCTTACCTTTTAGTCTTTAGCTTATCTCTGCTGTAACACGTGACTGGAAAGGAAGTCCAAAACTTCCAAACTCATACCACATCAAAGACAATGAAAGCTTATAGAATTACAAAATTTTGCTAGAAAAAATGAAGAATTAAAAATGCAGCCAGACTTCACCCTAAAAGAGAGGAGAAAATAGAAATTTAGTTTTAAAGATGTGTGTTTGTGGGAAGCTAAACAAGATCGCCAAGAGATTTGTATATGATTTATGTTTCTTTGTTATTTACTGAGGACTACATCTTATCTGGGACATCTACTCTGTGAATAATATACGGCAAAAATATAACATGCCAATAGGAAATTGGTGCTCAGAAAGCCTGAGAATCAACCCATCTATTCAGATGTTTCATATGAGGTACCTGACTTTAAAATGCAATGCTATTAATTATAAGCCTGATTGATAGTCTTCTAAAACAAATTGGTGCGGACGTTGCACTGAGAGGTTGGAACTAGATGATCTTAAGGTCCTTTCCAACCCTAACCATTCTACGATACTATGACTATTGTGAAGGACTTGCCATGTATCACTATTTGTCACAAAAGGCCTTTTCTGATGTCTGGAAATGCGATGTGTGGGCAAGAAAGGAAGCAAAATGTATAGGATTCATGGGATGTAAGTGTCCTAGTGTCCTTGCTTGCTGATGGCTGCTGAGAAGGAGCTGATGTTACCCTTGTTAAGTGAACTTGGCTAGGCAAGCGAAGATTTCCACGGGAGAGAACTGGCTCTGGCAAACTGCAGTTGTGTTTGTTGGTGAAAAGGAAAAAAAACCATGTTCAGAGCCTTTGAATGTATTTTGTCTTTTAGACAAAGGAGGATGAACAATGAAATCTGCATCAATATTTAAAATCTGAGCTGTTTGCTCTCAGCGAGCTGGTGACACATTACAAATCTTAAAAATCAAAAAAGCTGGTTTTGGTTCTTTTAGATGCAGTCCAGATGGATTCTCTTACTACCCATGGTATGTTTTTCTTCACTCTGATAATCTCACTGCCTCCACTGCCACAAGTCAGGGATCACTCAGGTAAGGAAATTGTAGAGAAAAGGAGGAATTACGAATAATCCAGCTCTATCTGAGCTGTATCAAATAATATTTCAGTATAAAATACTGCACACTACATCTTTAAGTGTACCACTTTAAACCTCTCTGAATTTTAAGTTGAGATGCTACTTTTTCTCAAGCAGCTGAATTGCCTGATCCCCAGGAACTGCAGCATGATTAGACAATGCTATTCCCTCTTCCCCTTCACCCAGAGGACAGACTTAACCTTTCAGTTTGTCCATGCCTAAGCTTTAATGAAAACATTAATGAAGTTAATGTGTTTGAATAGATTTTATCCAGTGGGTACTAAGGAGCCTGCATTAGCGGTGTGCATAAAATGTCACACTGGACATGAATCTCTTGAGCTCTAGGATCAGCACAGACATGTACTTCTCAGTTCAGCATCTTGTTAAGCTTAAAAATCCTGGTCCCCTCCTATGTTTTAATTTCTGTAGTGCTGTGTACACTAACACACAAAATGATGTCCTATTGGCCCAGTTACAGCTGGTATGAAATCAAATTGCTGTATCTTCATCATTCATGGCCAATTTAGCTCCAAAAAGTTAATCTAAGCCAACACAACAAAATGAAAAATGCTGCTATGCTACTCATTTAAGTGATTGTATTAGTGCAGATTGCAGCCTTTAGGAGCTAACATATTTGTTTTTGTAGTGGACTTCTGTTTTCAGTGATTGCTGGAAGACCCACATCTAAGAGTAGCTGACACACAAACATTTAATTATGTAATAAATTATGTATACTATATCTCTGAGCATCTTTTGTTTTTAGTTCAGTTCTGTCCTACTCATATTCAAGTGATTTGATGATATGAAGAAATGAAATATCTCCAGAATTTCAATTTGGGTTATCACTACTGCTAGTACTTTATTTGTTAAAGTGTCAGCTCTTCAGGGACAGATTTTCCCTCTCTACTATGCCAAACAGAATGAGGCTCTTGATCTGGATAGGGAGACCTTTGTGAAACTACCCCAATACAAATAATGTTAGTAACAACATAATGACATTCCAGGATGCAGAATGTTCTGCGAGGTCCTGTTTTGCCAACAAGGACCCATGCGAGAGGCCTCTGGACAGACTTGTGCACTGAGGAAAATGGCACTGTGGCTTGCCTCATCATAGCCAGCCTGCTCAGAGAGAAAAGCTGTCTCCAGTGCATGGTATTTCTTTCTCACATGGTCAGTTTTCTGAAGAGGCAGGAATGGAAGGGTGAACGTCCTTTTCTATTTTGCTTTCCTGTACTTCTTTTTAATTTCAGTGCTTGTCAACTGAAAAGATGGGACCCATTTGCAGATGTATTTACTTCTCCTATAAGTTCCTTTATCTTTCTGGCAGTTCTGACATCACAAAAATTACATCCCATAAAACTCACATACTTACCTCTCACTTAAGCTCTGTGCTGAGTACACTGATCTGGCTCTTGATCTTCTTCAGATGAAAATGGTGATTTTGAAGGTTGATGTCTTGACTGATACTATTAAGCGAACTTTCCTAAATGGTAGCAAGGAAACTGATCTAACAGAGATACAAACCGTGTGCTCTGCTGTATGCTGAAACATTATGTAGTGATTATCACTGACGTACGATTACGCTTCCCATGATTTCCAGTTTTGTCTCATGTGATGCTCTGTTATGCCATCAAATTCAATGTAATTATATATATTTTATATGAGATCTATATAGCATGTTCTAGAAAAGGAAAAAATGAGAGATAAAATAACAGAAGTTACTCTGATCATTTAATTTCTAATCTGTGTAACCGTAAAATGCCTGGAATAGTCTGCCACTTGCTTCAAGAGGAAGAACTGGAATAGTGGTCAGATACATTCTGCTTTCCAGTTTGGAATGCATAGAACCCCCAGATTCTCAAAGTTTACATCTCATTTGAAAGCCTAGCCACATTTGAAATTAGGATGCTGTTTGATCAGATTCACCAAAGAACACTACCATAATGCTACCGCCATGGTAGGATACCATCAGTGCATGATGAACACTTTCCAAACCCATCACAAAAGAAGCAGCTCAAAAAACAGTGGCTTGAATATTAAGCTGTGCTACAGGGAAAAGTACAAGAGGTTAATCTGTAGTCCCTGTTTTGAGTTTGGACACACACATATAAAATCCTTCACAGGTGTATGTCATAGAATGAAGTATGCAGAGGCCTTCAGGCACTTGCATCACCTGCTGTGTCCTGTTTCTCTGCTGCAGCACTGGGAACTTCGGTGTTCATATAGAAGTGCTGCAACTTATCTCTGGGTCTCTCCTCTCTTGTGAAAGATGTGGAGATTTTCTCTTCTCTTTCTATCCCTAGGAGGCAATGAAGAGTAAGTGTAGACAAATCTATCTCTTGGAGCAAAGCTAGGCTCCATCTGTTCCAGCACTCAGTTGGCAGAAAGGTAAATTCCATCAGTGTCAATAATGCTTTGCCTAGTTTTCTGTGGAACTGCATAAGGAATAAGCACTGCACACTGTATGTGTTAGTAAAGATTTATTGTGTCTGTCTTGAAGGTGTCAGGTGGCAGAGAGGCTCGAAAAGAGAAAATGAGGGGAAGCATATGTGTTGGTTGAGCAGCTCCTGCAAAATCATGAAGATAAGCAGGCCCTGGGAAGGACTGTGCTGTCATGGTACTGAAGTCAGGAGATGTAGTTCTCCTCCCATTTCTCCCAGTGATCTTGGATACCATCTCATCTCTGTTCTCTTGCCTAGCTAGATGGTCAGTTTTCTGTTTTCAAAATGTACTCTATTTTCAAAATGTACTAGAGAAGAGGAGGTACTTTAAAGTCCAGTCATTCTTCATTGGTTACAAAATGAGACCCAGGGGAGGGTCAGAGGTTTAACAAGTAGAGATTGGCTTAACAGAGACAATGAAGTCAGCAATATTCCTTACAAGACTGACTTATTAGCTGCATAAATGTTATTATCTTTCAACCAAATGGCTTTGTATCTAATTTACTATCCGATAAAAGGATAGCCTGAAAACCAATCCTCTTGTAGTCATTCAAGTGTGCTGCTTACAATTCCCTGCTTTTATTTATACTGTAGTTTATGATCAAGCTGGTTGTTTGTCATAGACAAAAATAGGAAGATCATGTTCTTTCTTTGGCTTTGCTGTGTTTTAAAAAGAAAGCAGGTGGTGACATATTCTTCATTACTGAGTTGATTGACAAAAAGAGCAATTAGGCAATACACGTATTGACAGAGAGGAGCCTTATGGAAGCAGGCCCTATCCTGAGTTAGTGCGGTGTAAACCTGATAATGTAATTGAGATTTTTTGGATGTATAAGAGAAGAGTCTTTTCTGCACAGACAGAGACTTTGTTTTCTGACATCACAGTCTTTCTTCTGAGGTCACTGCAGGATCTATATGCTTCCCTTTGAGCTTGGACTCAAGCCTGAAGCCCCTGCCTTCCTACAGTGCAGACCCTGGGAGCCTTGCCTGCAGGGGGAATAGCTGGGATGGTGCTGGCTCAGCTGAGCTACAACATGGCTGCAGACCTACGATATCGGGCAGCTGGTGTCAGTGGTGAAGTGGGATGAGTTTATTTTTTCAACTGCTCCATGCATGCAGCCAATCATTTTGGGGTTTTGCAGACAACTAATTACTGATGTTCATTAGCTGTCAATATTAATGGGCAGTGTATGTCAAGGAACACACTGTACATTAGCACACTCCCTTGCCTGAGGTGTCCGTCTGAAAAGATCAGGTTTCCTCCTGCCCAGAATCTTACACACTTGGTGCACTCACAGACAAGTGCATATCTGTTACTGTATATCCCAGAGTCCCTTTTCCTGCTACCTGCTACCAGACATCTCTACACCTTCCTGCCTTAGTGCGAATCAGCAGAAACATATGAATGCTCATATCCTGCCTTTTTCTTGTAAGGCTTAGAAAGCTCCCACCAAGGCTGCCGTGTTTTGTGTGGAAACAGGTGCATTTTCCAGTGGTTTTAATCTGGGAGCAGCAAATTTGTTCAGAAGGGAGGAGAAGACAATTGGAGGTTTGTTATTTCTTGCATTGCCATGTCAGGATTCCTCAGAATTAATTTGGAAGATTAAACTTCCTGGAAAAGGAGTGTACCTTACATGTATATATGTGGAAGGTATGAGGAGGCACTTACGTGACTTCAGTTCTTCCATTATACGTTGTTTGAATTACTGGCTTTATAATCTTATTATCTGTAAGTCCTGTGTTATTTTATTTCCTCATGAAAAGGGAACATAAAGAGAAAGGTGCTAATATCTCATGACCTAATTTAGCTGGAGTCATGCTCTTCTTCAGCATCACAATGTCTACGTCAATGGAGAGCTCCCAGGCCCAATGATTTGTTACTCCTGTGTTTAGATTGCCAGTCATACCTATGTATATTGCACATAGCCAGTCCCATACCAGCTTTCATAGCTGTCTGTGTGGAATTACTCTCTATTCTACTCAAGTCTTTTATCCTGGGAGCAAAGGAAGAGCCAAAAAAACACTGAACCTCCCATCTGTTGGGTTGTTGTTGATTCACCCTTCTGACAGTGACAGGTTGTACACACCTCTATCACCATCTCTCTTTTCTAAAATGAAAATCCCCTGGCTTTTGACATCCCTGATCAGGCTTAGGAGTGAGCTGTCTACTGAGTTTTGGTATTGTGCAACACTCCTACCGAGCCCTCAAGCAGAATATTAAAAGCCTACACAACCTTAAGCTGAAAACTAGAGGTGTTTGTACAATGAGGCAGCAATTTTGATGATTATGCCCTTGAACTTCAGTGTTTCTCTGTGGATGGGTCAGAGAGTTTTCGTGTCCTTTTTCCCAGCACTGCAAACCAGCTGGGTACAAGCCAGATCCTGTCTAGAAGCTGTACATTGTTGTATTAGCCTGGGCCAAAAATTCCTGACTAGTGACAAGGCATTTTAACTTGGGCTCAGTGCCATGTTAATGTAATTGGGTTTAAACATGTCTGTTTTCATGGAATACACATACAGTAGAAGTGAGGCTGTGGGCATCTGCCCTGACAGCCTGTGACTTCTTCATGTTCATCTCAGGGTGTTGTCTTGCATTGGTTTTGCTTGCACTTTCCAACTAGAAATTGTACCCATATAATGTGGACACAGAGATATAAATACAGACAATTGTACCAAAATAACTTGTTTTGAAGAATTCTGGCAGCAAGGTCGTCCTTTCTCATAATCAGATAAACAGAATATCTTCTGCATTTCTGCTGTGTTGATAACTCATACTCCAGAGCATCTGAAAATAGAGTCTTTATCGTATCTGGAGATGCATGTTGTATTAATTGTTGCTAAGCTTTCATGACTATGTCTTCCTCAAAATGTCTTCCTTCCATCAATTCTCCATCCAAAGAAGAAACCACAATGACTTTTTTTTAACTCCTCCATAGCTGTGCTCTTGCTGTGCTTATGAAAAACATGTTGGAATTTCAGCTTATGTTCTAGCTAGAAATAGATAAATCTGTTTATACCAGGTAGTGATTTGACTGGAAGACTCCTTGCCACACCCAAAATACATGAAATGAGTAGTTATAAATATTCTCTTTAATCATGGAAAGGAGCCTTGTATCCAAATTTATGCAGACTCCCTTAAAGACATGGCTAGGTTCTCCTTTCATCATCAACAGATTTGCTTTGTGTCTCTCAGTTAGCTTCATTTAAGTTGTACCACTTGTTTGTGCTAGAGTTAGGGACAGGTCTTGCTCCCGGGCAGCTGAGGAAATGCCTCCCTTTTCCTCATTTTTTGTGTCTTTTGTTATTTCTCATATGAATTGCTATCATAAATATTTAGATGGAAATGCCTAATAGGAAAATTGTATGGTTTCTAAGTTCAATGAGCCATTAAACAGGTTCTAATAATTTCAATAAAAGTTTGGGATATTTAATAATGAGAAGCAGATATATAGGTTACTTGATTGTTGCCAGACTCTCAGTAGGTATTGTCAGTGGCTCATACACTGTGGGTTCCTCAAACACCCTCAAATAAGAGCCTCTGGGGGTGGGGGAATCAACCAAATCATAAAAAACAAAGTGTTTTTCAAGAGAACATGTCTTTTTTTCTTTCTTTTTTTTTTTTTTTTTTTTTTTTTTTAAAATTTT
>NDXB01021364.1:52884-87813 GCA_002631895.1 Agapornis roseicollis
TTTTTTTTTTTTTTTTTTTTTTTTTTTTTTTTTTGGAAAATGCTGTTCACCACATGCTTTTTATCATCACTGTAAGGTTTAGAGGTTTTCCAATAAGCAACTAAAGACCTAATCAGACTTGGCCTTTATAATAACTCACACTTGTATTGCATGTAACAGCATCATGGGTTTCGGTGGCCTTTTCTAGAAATGACACTTTCACAAGTCTGAAATTTGAGATGTGTATTTACCTTCTCCAAGGCAAAGCACCCTTTCCTCTAAGAGACCAGGAAGGTATTAGTTTATTCAAATTACATCAGGGCACAAAGCCAGGTGGGAAACTTTGATTACCAGTATCTCCCTCTAGAGCCCTTCTCTTTGACTATATAGTGCATTTAGGAATTGCTTAATTAGGTGATTGATAATTGATTAATAAGTTAGGATCTTAACGTACACTGCAGGTCTCCCTATTTAACCTATGTCGTGCAAGCAATGAAATATTTATCAGGCCAGATGAAGCCAGTCAAAGGCCTGAGATGTGCTTCTGCAAAAAGTTCTTTGAATAAATATGAAGGGAACTTGCTCCATGCCTTGGTCTGTGAGATATGGGCTCACCACACCAAAACATTTATTTTAACTAGCTTATTTCCTCACTGGATGTTAGATCTTGTGGCCTCTCAAAGGCGGCAGTAAAATGCCTCTGACTACAGGGAACCCTGAGCTGGTTGCATGTTCTCTAGAGGTTCCTTTCTGCAAGGCAGGACCACTTCTGTCCATCTTTATAGCCACTTGCGATATTTGATGAGATAGATCCAAGCTTTAGGTTGTACAGCTGCAGGAAGCAATAAACTCATTAAACATTCTCCTACCTTGTGTTAACTAGATAAGAGGTGCTCACGTGAGCTGTGTTGTGCGGCTTTTAAGTTTACACTGGAGGAAGTAAGAAGGCGGGGAGAGGAGAGATGCTTTATCTGCTGTACACCTTCCTTGCCCTTATCTCCTTGTGAAAATGGTAGATGAAGTTACAATGCCTGTAATCCCTGCTGAGTGAACAGAAAAAAGAATGAATGCTGTTTCCAAAACATTTGCAGCAGGGTTGCACAACCTTCCTGTGATTTGCAGAGTTTGCCCAACTGTTTGTGCAGCTGTAGTTCTTCTTGGAGCCCTGGCCATGCCTGAATGGAGCTTCTCTGACTTAGCAGGTAGCACCTGCCATTAAGCAGCATTGCTCCTATGTTGTTTGACTTACTGCATATGGATGTAAACACATTGTGCAGGGTGGGACAGTTATCCCTCTGAAGACATTAATTCTGGGGGCTTATGCATCATGTTAGTGTTAGAGCAGCTGGCAAGCCAGGTCTCCTGTCTCTCAGATCACTATTTGTTTAATTAGAATTGTAGAATCATAGAATAGTTTGGGTTGGAAACGATCTTAAAGCTCATCCAGTTCCAACCCCCTGCCACAGGCAGGGATACCTTCCACTAGACCAAGTTGCTCCAAGCCCTGTTCAACCTGGTCTTGAGTATTGTCAGGGATGGGGCTTTCACTACTTCTCTGGGCAACCTGTGCCAGTGCCTCACCACTCTCACAGTAAAGAACTTCTTCCATATATTTAACCTAAATCTCCTCTGTTCAAGTATGAACCCATCCCCCCTTGCCCTATTGCTACAGTCCCTGATGAAGATTCCCTCTCCAGCATCCTTGTAGACTCCCTTCAGACACTGGAAGGCTGCCATGACATCTCCATGCAGCTTCTCCAGGCTGAACAGACTCAGTTTTCATATCTTGTCTTCAAAAGGGAGGTGCTTCAGCCCCTGATCATCCTCATGGCCCTCCTCTGGACTTACTTCAACAGTTCCATGTCCTTTTCATGTTGTGGACACCAGAACTGTACACAGCACTTCAAGAAGGGTCTCAGGAGAACAGAGTAGGAGGGGCAGGATCACCTCCTTTGACTTGCTGGTCATGCTTCTTTTGATGCAGCCCAGGATACAGGTGGCTTTCTGGGTTATGAGGGCACACTGCCAGCTCATGTTCAGGTCATCATCAACCAAGGCTTCTTAACCAATTATATGTTGGTATTTTCTGTCTGATGAATCTATCTGTCCATTTTAAACTTCTATTACATTATTTATCCAGTATGGGAACAGATTCTTGGTTGTGCTTTACACAGTTTAAGAGGACTCTGGGGCATGAAACCTGTAGATGTTACCTTGATAATAACTAAGCTTGTATTTTGGGGCATGCATACACATGTGTAATTGGGTACCTCTTACATATTTTAGAAGCATAAGCACTGCCATTAAGGTCAATGATGAACACTGGAACTTGTTGATCAGCTTCAACTAGGTTAAAAAAATAAAAATCAAGCATATTTTGACTTTATTTACAGTGATTTAACTTCAATGACTTTAGTGAAACACACTGCTGGAAAGAACAACCAGAATTAGACTGAGTAACCACCATGATGCATTGCCCTTTCAGACAGCTTGGGTTTTTTATAAATGGCGAGTCCTATATCTGCACAGAGTTTATGCTACATTTAAACCCTTGCCAAGGAATTCAATCTTTAACACTTGCACAGAATCCATTAACAACAGCAGGGGCCCATCCAGGCAGCAGGACCCACATGTATCCAGCTAAAGGGTGGTGGCATGTATATATATATATATATATATATATAACTAAAACAGAGCATTAGTCATAAAAATGTCTTCTTTCCAGGTAGGAAGGAAGCTGCTTTCACACATTGTGCGGCAGCACTTCAAGATAGCTTTGAGTCTCTTATCAAGCCGATGGCACAAAGATAGTGGGGGTGCAGGCAGAAATTATGTGCCTGGAGTTTTGCCAAAGCCACTGAATCGCATGCTTAATTCTTTCTAAAAGCACTTTGGGATCCTTGGTACCTTGTACCTCTGAAGCTGTAATCACCAGTAAGATGGTGCTCACTTTCACAGCCAACTATGAAATAGGTGGAACGCTCCTTTTTTTGCTGCCTTTAACATTCAGGTAGCTGGAAGTTCAAGTGATAGCCTTTCTATTCCCCAGTTCCATGCAAACAGCTGCTCTGTGACAGAGGGTATCAATGGCTGTACTTTCTCATTTCTTTTAGGGTAAAAAAATCTGCCTTCAAGACCTGCTTTTGAAAGCCCAATAGAAGGGAAAACCTTTCTTGACAGCACTGAACTTCGGTGTGCTAATTAATTTATTGTCAAGTGAGGTGGGGACAGTTCCCTATACCCTCCTTTAATCAGCTGAGATTCATCTGTATCATTATAAGTGGAAAAATGTAGTGGAAAGAGGATCATATGTTCTATGCCAACTTACAATCATGGCAGGCTCACATAGGCCTGACTCATTTACACTGCAGTAGTTCAGTTAAACTGGGCTATTTGCAGTAAGTGCAATGATTGCAGCATGTGTATATCCATGCATGTCTCTTTAGTTCTCCAACTTGGCTGCCAAGGTCTTTTCTTTGCAATGCCTCTTGTTCTCTAGCCATAATAATAGCATAGCTTTAGCTGGCACCTTGCTTATGACTGGGCACTGCTTGAAATGAGATACAGCAGGATGGCTTTCAAAGAGTGAATGCTGAGCCTGCAATTAGGAATTCAAGTCTGCAAAACCACAGATACAGCCCAGTTACAATAGTTTCTCAGAGGCTTGCTGCAGCAGAGCATGATGTTGCATGATGACTGATGCAGGTAAACTTGTACCTCTAGCTTTTCATTTGTAGTATTAGGCTGTGATCAGACATGTTGCTCCAGAGAGAATCCCAGGGTAAGGGTTTATCATCTTTCTTGTCATGATCATTCTCACTGCTCTGAGTGCTCCTGTTACGTCCTGAAATAACTGATTATGTAGTCCCTTCTTACCATGAGCTTCCCTCCCCCCTTAAATGATGTGAGTTTAAATTTAACAATTTAGCAACATTTATTTATTCTTTAATCTACTGATTGATTGATTTTCTGAACTGGGTGGTTTTGGTAGAGGTATGTTAAGGCTGGGCTACACCAGTGAGATAGAGAGATATTTTACACAAATTTACTGTCACAAGTGAAGATGGCCCCACTCTAGAGAGGCTGGGCACTCCAGTTGTTTCTCCCATACTAGGCTCAGGTTGTCACAAACATGAATGAACTTTTTGCTAAGTGAATGAGCTGAATCAGCTCTCCAGAAAGGTTAGGTGAGCGCTAGAACTGGTAGAGGAAAGGACTGGGCTGTGAACTTGGGGCAGAGAGAAAGAGAAACGAGCACAATCATTTGCTAACACCCCATGGCTACATACATGAACAGATGAGGCAACCTTGGGAGCTGCAGGGAGCAAGTCTTGTATGGTTACACTGTTAGATCTGGTAACTTCAAGACAAGGGAAGATACAGATGGTGAGTTGACATCCAACACTAGTGGATGTTCAGCTCTGTATTAGAAGTGTTCAATGAGAAAGAGGTCCCAAAATGCAGCCTTTTGAGAAACCAGTCTGTGGTTTGTGGCTTCTCCAGATTGCAGCTGGAAACACCATCTGCATTCTGAAGCACATGAAGGATATGTTTGGTGAAAGCTCTTGAGCATGCTTGGTTGGAGGGATGCTTCAAAAGTGCCTGTTTCTTTGAGAGTCTGATGGGATACTGGTAGGATGAGGAAACACAGTTACTGCTTGTCACTGGCTGGGTCCACTCCAAGCCACGTCAGAGCAGCTTGGCGGGCAGCTGATCTACTGAAATTGCAAATACAAACTGCCCTGCAAGAGGTGATGAGTGTGAAAAGGAGGAACAGTCTCCATGGGATTTAATTGCAGTATTTGGATTTGTTTGCCTACCTATGCCCTGAATCTTCAAGCTCCCCAGACTCCTGTAGGAGTGTGGAGAGCTGGCCTGTGACTTGTGCAACACACCTCTCAGGCCAGATGTTCACCCATGTTCAGATAAATATCTTTACTGCTCTAGCTCATAAATGTGGGTAAATGAGAGGACTAAGCTCTGATTTCCCTTGATTTTCAACTCAGGCATGTCTTTGTAACCCAGCCTGCTTCTATTTATACAGATAAATGTCAACTCAGCAGAGACAAACAGTATGGTTTCCCACTCTTCCTGGTGCTTAAGCTGGCCCATTATGTTGCAAGTGATTAGGCCATTAACTCACCAATTCCAAACAGTTCCAAGAAGGAATTAAATGCTGGGAAGAAGATTTGTCCAGAGGTATTTTAACATGCTCTTTTCCTCAAGACAAGATCCATAAGCTTCTTGGTTGTAACCAGTGACCTGTTCAAACAGGCCCTGACCCTGAGCACTTCATTGATAAATGTGTTGTACAGTTTCACCCACTCTTTTCATCAGACTTTTCAGTGATCTCCTGTGTAGTTGCACCTTTCATAGGAGCTGAGAGCTACAGTAGCTATAAAACATGAAGAATAATGGAGCTCATCCCTAATTGAAATCAACACCCCAGATTCATGGTGGAGCTTCCTGTTCTATTAGAGGCTGTTCCCTCCCCTTGGGTTCTTACTGGAGGGGTTATACCACAGATCTGCAACTTCTTTAAATAATAGGGCCTTCCAGTGGAGAGACATGGTCTGGAGAAGTGAGAAGCCTGAGAAACTCACCATCACAAATACCCCATCTCCCTCACAACCAAGGCTTGTGTGAGCCTGGAGGATCTCAGCAGCAGAAGGTGGTGACAGTCAGGGATTATTTTGCACCATATAAATGTGTTAAAAAGGATGTACAAACTCCTTGCTTTTTGCAGAAAGACTTGGCTTTTTTCATGTGTTTATGCTGGGGGCTGCGTGTAGGAAAGCAGAGGGAAGTCTACTCTGAACACATGCTTGGCTTTCACCAGCTTCGTCTTAGAGGCACCAAAAGTTTTGGCTTTAAGAAGGCTTGAAGATCTGTGAAAATGCTCTACAGAACAGGGATGGTGGAAGGGTGATGCAGGAGCTCTCACCTTCTCACCTGGATTTTGTAGCTGACCCTGATTCCTGGCATTAGGCTTAGCGTGCTTATGTGCAAAGTGGGTCTGGGAAGGCTACAGGGGGATGCTGCCAGGTTGGCTCATTCTTACTTACACAGCTTATCTTGTAGGAGATGTTGGGAGAGCCTTTCATCAAGTGGAAGGCCAGGCTGTTTCTGTAGCTTAATGCTCACTGACTCACTGCAGCAGAGGTGGCAAAAGTGATTTGTGGCAGGGATGGTCTTCAGGTGGAAACAGGCCTCTGCTAAGTGAATGTATCCATGGCGTATTATCTTGCTGTTTCTTTGCAGTGACATAGACATGGCTGGTGTGATGCTTGCAAATGAGTTTCAGTCCCTGACTTAAAACCACCAGGGGAGCATTATATAATAAAGACTACACAGCCTCCATGTCTCTGAGTGGAGGAAAAAGAGACCCTTGCATTTCCTCACACTGTGGTCAGTGCCATTTAGAGGTTCTAATGAGTTACACAGAAAGAGCTAGGAGTAAAACAAGGGAAAAAGGCAATCCCCACCCTCCTATGAAAGCAAAGCCACAACTCCCTGTATTTAGATAGTCAGGACTGGAAAAGAAAATGGCCTCACCCATAATTTATGTCTCACTGTATAGCCACAGAAGCTTTGCTGCTTGCAAATACGACCCTTAGTGGGTTATTAAGCTGAGTCTCAAGAGACTCACATTAACACATCCATCCTGTTAATTAATTAGCTGAAATATGCATGCCTTCCTCTGATGCTAGCTTGCAAAGGGTAACATGAATTTTGATTATACTTAATCCCATGCGAAATACAACAGACGCTCACGCTATGTAAATACTGATGAGCAGCTTAGAAACCTTTGTGAGCCAGCAGGATCTCATCACAAGTGCTGGTGTCTGGCAATCTGCAAGAAGATTTCGACACAGAGCTGCCATGGTATTCAAAATAAAGTGGTGTTCATTTCGTTGTAGGCTTGGTTTTGGCAGGAATGGAAGCAGTTTTAATATCAATGCAAGTCAGGCAGTCATTTTACCGAGGAGTTACTGATACACTTTTTGAACTTTCTTTGTGAAAGAGATATAAACTTATTTGCACCCAGAAGCTTTGCCATCAACAAAGCTGCTATAAAGCTTAGGTGGTGAATAGCTGACTGAATGTCCTGCTACACACCTTTCCCAAACATTTGATATGCAGCAGGTGAATGCAAAAAGCTTATCAGTCCAACCCAGTGTTATTTCCTGTCATAACTTTGCACAACAAAGGAAGTTTCTGTCCTTGCCGAGCTTTGGTGTTGCGATATGTACTGAGGTTTCTTCAGAGGAACCACTTTAATCCTTGGGAAGCTGAAATCACAGAGAAAGGGACAGGGATATTGCTTCTGCTAACTGCAATTTTATCAGCACCCAGCCGTATCAAAGTGTGCAGGTGTGCCATGGAGGCAGCTGCAGGCGATGGAGGGATGCTTGCCCAGGCTTCTGCTTCAGCAGAATGAAAAGAGAACCGTGGCCATGTTTCCAGTGTTCCATTTCAGTGTCCTAGTCCTATAAAACAGGAAACAAAAAGAAAGGCTGGGATTTATATTTTAACTGATTTGATTAGAACATCTTTTATGACATCTTAGGGAAAGATCTTGTAGACAGTGTTGAGGTAATATTGGTGGTTTTGAGGAGGATGAAGGGATGATGCATTGACCTCTATGCCACCAGAGTAGGTTTTCTTCCTTATGAAACTGCTGTGTCTTCATAGTGTAGGCAGTTGGTCTCATAATGCCCTGTGTATTTGGCATTGGTATGGCACGGATTAACACACTCATCCACGTGAAGGTGACTCAAGATCCACTGCTTTTACATGAATGGCCAGTGCAGACAGAGATTAGAACTTTGTGCTCATGCCAATGGAAATGCTCTTGCTGAACTGTCAGCCTTCAGATCTGCCTTGTCACCTGCCTGAAATGCTACAAAGGCTGACAGAAAAAGGTCTGCTCTTCCTCTTCCTCACCAGTCCATGTAATGAGAGGAGAGCACAATGTTGTGCACATCCCCGCACATCCCCACCTCTAACCAGAGCCTGGGAGGAGGTGGTGAATAGGTCCTGAGCCCACTTCAAATGGATGAGGAGCACAAAGCAGCAGTGCCAGCCAGCATGTAAAGGACTCATCTAAGCACACTTGCCTTTGGCTGAAGTGTCAAGGCTCCTGTCACAAGGACCTTTGAGTGCTGAGGCTCTAATCCTTCCCTGTGCACGTTGGGGCATCATCCATCAGAGAAGAGAGCAGCTGAGGGACTGCAGCATCCATGGCCCGGGGATGGCATGCATGTTGCATCAGCTGTGCTGGAGGATGCTGGGGAGGGACTCTTCATTAGGGACTGTAGTGACAGGACAAGGGATAACGGGTTCAAACTTAAACAAGAGAGGTTTAGATTGGATATAAGGAAACAGTTCTTTCCTTTTAGGGTGGTGAGATGCTGGAATGGGTTGCCCAAGGAAGTTGTGAGTGCTCCATCCCTGGCAGTGTTCAAGGCCAGGTTGGACAAAGCCTTGGGTGGCACAGTTTAGTGTGAGGAGTTCCTGCTTATGGCAGGAGGNCCTGGCAGTGGGCCAGGTTGGACAAAGCCTTGGGTGGCACGGTTTAGTGTGAGGAGTTCCTGCTTATGGCAGGAGGGCTGGAACTAGATGATATTAAGGTCCTTTCCAATTCTAACTATTCTATGATTCTAAGGGAAAAGAGATCCTCTGCAGGTGCCTTTCACATGAAGTGTGAACCAACATAAAACCACTCAGCGTTTGTGAGCATAAACATGAATTTAAACAAATATATATCTATAAAATGTGAAGGGATTATCACATTTGCTGACTATTTTGGAAATTTTGCTGGGTATTGTAAGTATATGGGAAAATTTTACTAAAGCATTCATATGTGTGCACATATATGTCCATACATGCACACACATCTGTGAAGTTCAACTGTCTTTGAGATGCGGTGCCTTATGCAAGACAGTGAGAGTGTATGCTAAATGGGGGCTTGTCTACATACACAAATCGTTCCAATTTAACTAAATTGGTTTCTAAATTAATTTAGTTAAATCAGTGCAACCCCTTTAGTAGCTAACATTGATTCAGCTTAATTGAGTTTGTTCCCAAATTAAGCTAAATCAGCAAAAACCTCTCATCAACCGACTTGAGCATTAAGGGCTGGAAATTTCTACATGCAAGTCAAGCATGGGTGAGTTGGGGAATATCCTGATATCCCCGGTGTCCCCATATGCCCCAGTGCTGCAGTGACCAGGGAATGCTGCTACATCCTCTGCTGTGATTTAGGGTCAGACGCCATTTTGGGATGGCCATCAGCAGCTTTACTTCCTCTTGGCCCTGAACAAAGCTCTTGATGGGTAACTTTGTAATTTCATTAGAGGTCAGTGTCTCTTGGGAGTTTCTTCCACAATAATTATGTGTCCAGTGAATGACAAAAGTTTTCATTGCAAGCCATTGGTTATGGATGTCAGTTAGATCAACACAGCCACAGCTTAGAATACTACCAACCTATTTACTTTTTAGGAGAGCGCAGCACAAATCCTTTTCTTTTTCTTTTGATCCAGAAAGTCAGACTCTTTAAACTGTGGGCTGACAATATTTCCTTTATGTCCAAGGAAACATAAAGCATTACTTAAGAAAAAAGATGCAAAATGCAGACAGAGCTGGCTTTTCACTGGGTTATTTACTCCAGAAGTTTTTCTTGGATATCACCTTAGTATATATCAATAATGGGACAGTATTTCTTTATGGGGTATATAATTCAATTAAACATATTAATGAGACAGTCACTTTAAAACAAACATATTCTTTACATCCACTGTCAGAAAAGAAAATATTTTGCTTTGCGGATGAATCAGATATGTATTAGCCAGAAATTGACTGTTAACCAGAGTAACATAAAAGCTACTGTAAAATGGCACTGGAAAAAAATCACCTCGTATTCCTTTAGAAATATTGATTCATTGTGTTGGCTTTTAGACAGAGCAGTACAATTCAGCAGACGGGGTAAGTGCATGAGTCTGTAATAGGTTATGCTTCAAACAAGTATTCCCACTCCCGTTTTCTTCTTCTTTTTTTTTTTTTTTTTAAGTAAAGTAGGGTTTTTNATTCATTTTGTTGGCTTTTAGACAGAGCAGTACAATTCAGCAGACGGGGTAAGTGCATGAGTCTGTAATAGGTTATGCTTCAAACAAGTATTCCCACTCCCGTTTTCTTCTTCTTTTTTTTTTTCTTTAAGTAAAGTAGGGTTTCTGTCTGACAGGTCTGACTGGAAGTGAAAAAAGAGATCAGTGAAGGGGGACTCAGCTCTGCTTTAACACCAAAGGCTTCATGGGCTTTTACAGCAGGAAAGTCTTTAAGACTCTGAGGACTTCAAGAGATCACGAAGGCAGGACAGCAGCAAACCCGCCTTTTCAAGGGCCCCCTAAAAGCTTTCACGTTAGGCACGTGTTGTGGACAACAGAAGGTCCTTGTTTAGTAATGAATAAAAGGCCAGCAGTTTTGCTTCTCCACAGCCAGATTTTTAAGCCATAATTGGATCTTGTAACACTGCCAAGGTAAAGGCAGAGGGCCACGACAGGGAAGCCTGACACTGAAAGTGAACTGAAACTAAATATAGTTCTCATGCAGTTTAAAAAAGCACACATCAAAGCCCAGAGCACCCGGCCCCATCTGAGACTCTTGCGGTGGAACAAAATGAGAAAACGACAATGATAACATATGTATTTTACTGCAGAAATGAAATAATCTGAGAGAGGCTTTGGCTGGTTGTGATTAAAGATCATTATGTGCCAAGTGATCTGAGACAGGATCCAAAATCGGGCTGCTGAGGAAGCTGCTGGACACAGGGGACAGAGTGAGCCCTGTGTGGGTGCTGGGGCAGTGATGTGCTGAGCATGGCCATGCTCAGTGAGAAATTGTGTGTACCTCTGCTGGCAGGTCAGAATGGTTTGGGGCTGTGCGGTGAGGTTATATAAGAACTGCCCCACCTCCCCCTCCCCCCCAATAACAGACCTGTTTCACTCAGGCTGTTTCAATTGCTCTGTATCTGAAAAGCAGATGCTCCTTTCTAAATGACAGTGGTATCTGCTGCGATGTCTAAGTCTCCTTGAGGGCTGCAGTGCCAGCCCCAAGATGCTGTGGGTCTTGCTGTGCTAAGTGATTTGTCTGGGTGTGGTAGCTCTTTGGTGACTTATCCCAAAGCATGAAATGTCTTCAGCAAACTCAAGTGGTATTTGCAAAAGGCAGAGAGCTGTGAATATGGACTTGGTTATCTTGGTTATCATATACTAACCATCTAGGATCATGGACGAAGACTACTGATGGCAGCAATAGTCAGAGAGAGGGTTATTTTTTGCCTTAGGGTAAGGGTCTGGACTAGTTAACTTGCTGATATTCCTTCTAGCCCTACACAATGCAAAGTCTGGATGCCAAGTGTGGTGCTCTGTAAAACCAGATTAATTCAGGATTGGGAATTTGGTCAGCACCATTATTCAGACCAGGAGTTATCTGGCAAATTACAGTCTGGGCTGAGACTCAGATAGCCCAAGCCCTCGCTCAAGTGACATACGTTCTTCAGTTTCGTATGTGCCACAAAAGTGGAAGCAAAAGAAAAATGGAAATGAACATTCTAGATATTTTTGCAGTGTGGGAAAGCAAAGCCATTAGAAATGGAAAGCTTTCATAGTGTTTTGCATTCAAATTGCACCTTTTATCTTAAGAGATCAAGTACTTCACACATAACTACAATCAGTGCCCCTCTCAACACAACCATTTTTGGGGTGGAGCACAGGAGAGAAAGATCAAATACATCTAAAGAAACAGGGCAAAAGCCCTCACAAGAAAAGTGAGTATCCACAAACGTAGAATCATAGAACAGTTAGGGCTGGAAAGGACTTTAAGATCATTTACATCCGTAAAACAATTGGATCTAGAAAGCCTACAGAAGGCACAGGCTGTGTGGAGCGCCTTAGTCTATGGAAGTGGAGAACAAGAGTGAGTTTAATCCAGTGGGAACTCCTGTAGATAGTTTCTCTGGTATTAAGGCTTCCAAACCCTTTTCCAAGAGATGCAGTAGATTTAAACTACATGTGAAATGTCTGTCTGGCCAGAAGGAATTGCACGCTTGACTTCTGAAGAGAAACACTAAGGAAATAGAGTTTTCATGAAAAAAGCATCTGTTGGCTTTCATTCTTCCCTTTCATGGGAAAAAATGTGTTATGAAAAAATGAAGTTTTCCTCATATGGTCAATGTGTAGCTACTGCCCTTTAGCCCACTCCTTCCCTCTGATATACAAGGGGATTCCACAGTCATGCTGCTGTTAAATCAGTTGATATTTAACCCAGGAGGAAGCCTGTATGTGGGGGTCTGTCTAAGAAATTATACAGTGGCTTTGTCTATCTGTTGCAGTACAGGATTTCCAGCTTTTCAGCAGCCTGCATGCCAAACCTAAGGTCTCTTATTTTTCTTTTTCTTTTTGTCTGTCTGCGTGTGTGTCTTCCGTTTATTCCACATGCAGCTATTTTGGAGAACAAGCCCTTCCTACATCCCTTGTGTCTTAGCAAATAAACTTTGTGTCATTTAGGTCTATTAAACTTTTATCCATTTTAATCCCAAAAGAAAATGATAAAAGCAATAATGCATAGCAGCAGAGCTGTAAGCCTTAGTGGTGGTCTGGTAGGGCCCACCATGGGACTTAAGAGGTGATATGGAAGGTATGAAAGGATGTCATTTGTCCAGGGGGTACAAAGGAAGGAGAAAGGAGACAGTGCGTACCAAGTGCTGGTGTTTGGGAAGGAGCAGAAGAGAGAATAGTTGAACATCTCTAGTAAAAGAAGAAAAACAGGGGTGTTTATCATAGGCTCTGAACCTGGTATTGATCAACTCACTGGGACAGCTAGTGGACATCCTGGATGTGATGAAGATGGTGCTGTTTCAGAACGTGGCGAGAAATGGGCAAGGGAGCAGGTACTATGAAGGCATTTCTGACTAACAGAGAAGAACAGCCTGACAATCTAAAGCTTGGGTGGTAATTTGGATGAAAGCAAACATGAAATGATAAAGTTCATTATTCCAAGGGAAAAAGCTAGAGCAGCTGAATATGGATAATGGCTCAAAAAAGTAGACTTCAGCAAACTTGGGGAACTGGTAAGTAAGGTCTCTAAGGAAAATAATCTCAGGGATAAAGGAATGCAGGAAAACTGGCAGTTACTTAAGCCTATTTTAAAGGCAAATTTCTCTGATGCAGAAGGCAGATTGGAAACAGAGTGAGAGACCTGTGTAATTGCCTCAGGAGCTCTTCAAAGACCTGCAAGTGAAAAGGATTTGACAAATGGAGAATGCAGAGACCCCAAGCAGAGTTTCCACTGCATTTCTCTCCCTACTATTAAGTGAAGCTAAAATGAGAGCAGGCTGGAGACCAGCTTGGAAGAGGCCTGGTGGAGGGCTGCAGAGAGGGAGCTGCTGTGGAATGTTGTGTGTTGAATGGAGGAGTGTACTGGATGAGTGAGAAGTTGGTGAGCTTATGCATGAGAGTGGTGTGGAATGAAAGGAGGTATGAATGACCTGAAGGTGCAGCATCCAGGGACCATGATGACAACCTTGTGAGACTGGCAAAGCATTTCAGCTTTTCTTGATCTAGTGGGATAATGAACTGTGTTTTTGCCATTGTCTTTTGTGTCTCAGCTTTTGCTCTTCCAGTATCCAGTACACTAAAAGAAGGTCTTAATGTGAACTGGAGATTGAAAGGTGATTTCCCATGTTTGATGTAATTATGAGAACCGAGTCTGTAGAAAAGACCTTTGCAGACCCTATCTAGCAGAAATCTCTGTGTTTTGGAGGGAGAAGTGACTGTGCAAATCTGCACACTGAAACAAACCAAGGACGTTTATCTCTGCAGCCCTTGCCTTGGTGACACAAAAAAATCAGCATCTCTGGATCTGCCTCTTCCCACAAAGAACCATCGGGTCACTGCTGGTGAGGGAGGAAGGTGACTGAAGGTTTTCCATGGGAGAAGGCCATTTGGCTGGCCAGACTGGGCACAGCCCACATGGGCTGAGGAGCTGAGGCAGTAGCTGGTGGGCAGCAAGGTGAGGTTTACTGATGAGGAGTCACTGTAGAGCGAGGCAGGAGCTTTGGGATGCAGGGCTGAGTAGCAAGACCCTGTGGAGTGACTGTGAGAGGCCAGGGAATGGAGAGCAGGGGCTCTGCTGGGAGTGGTTGAGGGACTCTCTCTGCCACTTGAGGTGGTGGTTCAAAGCAGTTAGTTCTACCTGCTGTCCCATCTCTGTCTGAGCAAGGTGGCTTTCTGCCCTGCTCCCTTCACCCTCCCTGGGCACGAAGATGTAGGGCATGAAGAGGTAGAGCACGAAGATGTAGGTGAACCCTGTCAGTCCAGGAGAAGGCAGTCTCTCTGTTCTTTGCCTCCATTCTAACACCCCACTGAGGGCTTTCTGTGGCATACTCACTGCATTGCATTACATGGGTCCATCTGTGCTTTAATTAAGGCTATTATTAGTGCTGCTATGCCAAAAGCTGTCCTCAAACTGGAGGGTGGTCACAGCTAACTAAGGAGCAGTTGGAGCCCTTCTAGTTGGGATGATGACCCACCAACCTTCACAAGTCTGTGGGGTTATCTTGCACTGAGCCCTCCTGGTGAGGCAGGGACATGCCAGTGCCTACAGGGCTGCAGTGGTAGAGGACATGCTACAGGGATCAAAGGAGCCCAAACTCACCCTTTCACCACTGTCAGACTTGTGTTTAAAGCTAGTGGTTTACATTCCAGGATCAACCACTTAATTGCTAATGAATTTGCCTGACGGAATAGGCACAGGGAAAGGAAGACAAGTCATATCACCGTGTGAATGTACATGGGGAATCAGGACTGTCAGATGAGGCGCCAAAGTGAAAAGGAGAAGAAGGGAAGGATGAGTAAAAAAGGCCAAGTCAATGTTGGCTGTCAGAGGGAGAGTGGAGAAGGTCACACTGCTAAAAGGGACAAGCCCTGTGCCCAGGATTTACAGCCAGCCACACTATCTTTCCACACACTAAATCTCTGTGTCTGGCAGAACAGAACCCTTTTTCCAGGCCACAGCCCTCACAAATCTTTGAGAAATCTGTAGGTCTTTCTGAAGAAGGATTTACGTCAGGAAATTTACTGGCTTATGCCATAAAGGTATAAGCATAGTGATCCTACTAGTACAGTTTTCCTTCTGGATATCTTATGGAGGAGTAGACTTGCCTTCATTTCTGATGCTTTGCAAATTGCATGTGACATGCCATTGAATAATCAAGTGTTAAATGATAATGAGCTGTTTATTCATTACCTGCATCCCTTGATTCTTGGCTGATTTTACCAGGCCTTCAGAATAACTCTGCATTGATCAGGGTGTGTGTGTTCTGCAAACTTTATACCACAGATTACATTGTAAGAACAGCAGATCTCAGTGCTCTTTGAAGCAGACTAATAGGCTTGACTTCAGAGTGTTAAAAATATGGTGTTAGAAATATGTTTTCTGTATACCAACACCTGATTATTTTCCTCTCAGTGATGTTCCCTGCTTGGCAAGCAAGGTAAGGACCTAAGCATATATACCCTAATCTTTGGAAACTCTAAATGGCTACAGCCAGCCACTGCATGAATAGTAACCTCCTAAATATATTTGCTGAGAAGTAAGTTTCCAGCAACAGTTGTAGAGGTGAAAGACTTGAAAGTCTAAACCCAGGAGGCTCTGACCACAGTGGGCAAATAGAAAGTCCTTGTAATCCAGTAAACCACCACCTATATGTGCGGTACATAGGGGAAGGCAACAAGCAGAAGTGCAAAAGCAGCCTTAAGCCCCTTTCGTGGCCGAGTTTGAGAGGGCAGGCGGCACTTCCATGGCATCAGGCAGAACCACTGCCACCACTGCCACTTCAGGCAAGACCTCTAGTCCTCATTTATTAATGAGCATTTGGCAAATGCAAACAAAATCTTCACTAAATCACTTTGAAACTTTATGTATAAAATTCCTGGGGAGGTTCAGGGCAGGAGCTCTGACAAACCTTGCAGGACATAGCTACACTGCAAAATGTGTTGCTTGGTTTGGTCGCAGCAAAACTGATTTATTTTCCTTTGATAAAATTGAACCCCAAGCTCAACATTAATTTGTATTGCTGTTTTCTCTACCTAGTGGCATGCTTGGTGTATCCCATTTGTGTTCACTTGATCAGCTAGTGTTAATAATGGTAGGATTCAGATACACAAAGGCTTTTGTTATTGAATTTCAATTGAAATCTTTTAGGCAGACATAAAGTCCCTCTTGTCTGCGTGTGTTAAACAGTTTGCTTGTTATGGTTTCAAAAGGAGTAAAGGACTGATGCAGTTCCCCTCAAGCTGACAAAGTTTATGACTTCCACATCAAGAAAAGACAAGGATTTTGCAGTGCCTTGGTGAATGCAGAACTCCTTGAGCCAAAGGCCATCTAAACAGAGGAACCTGAAGCATAATAATGGCAGTGTATTGGCACATGAAAACGTTTTCTGGAAGCAAAAAACCCAGCAAGTGATAATTTGCTGCACACTTTGAATAATGAATGCTCGAAGTCTGCAATGCTTTGTGTATTTTCTTCATGTTTTGAGGGCTGGAGTCAGGGAATATCCAATTGTCCTCTCCCTGAGTCATTAGAAAGACTGCAATTCAAGACTTTTTCTTTTTTTAGGCCATGGGTTCTGACAACACGATTTCCTGCTTAGTGCATAGATATGAAAGATTCTTAGTGTTTTGTGGACTATGCAGTTAAGAGAAGCAAAGTGTCTCCCACGTTTTATGGAATCATAGAATCATGGAATAGTTAGGGTTGGAAAGGACCTTATGATCATCCAGTTCCAACCCCCCTGCCATAAGCAGGGACACCTCACACTAAACCATACCACCCAAGGCTTCATCCAACCTCGCCTTGAATACTGCCAGGGATGGAGCACTCACAACTTTCTTGGGAACCATTCCAGCATCTCACCACCCTAACAGCAAAGAATTTCTTTCTTATATCCAATCTAAACCTCTCCTGTTTAAGTTTGAACCCGTTACCACTTGTCCTGTCACTACAGTCCCTAATGAAGAGTCCTTCCCCAGTTTTGCTACATCTGTACTCTGTGCTTTGCATAGCTGTTGATGTAAAAAATTATTATAAGATGAGAGAGAATCTCCTGATTTTTGCTTAGCTAAGAGTGAAAGCAGAGGCTTTTAGGCTAAGAATAAATGTCTGGAACAAGATACCTGGGATCATCAAGTTCAAACTTCCACAAATGAAGGCAATGCTGAATTGTGTTTAATTCAGAAGTAGGATCTGTTCAAGTTCAAAACACTTCCTGATTCTACAATAAACTATAAGCAGTGAGTACAAAAGGCCAAAGTCTCAAGTTAGCTCTTTTATTATACCTGTGAACCTGTGCAAGCCTCTTAAAAAACAATGCATGTACTACACTAGGGAAATGCACACGTCTGAGGAATGCTTCGTTCCTTAAAAGGAGAGTTAAGGTAGTGAAAAGGAAAACACTTCTTGTAGGGTATAAAGAGCAATGGCAAATGAAATGCTTCATACTTTGAAAAATGTTGTTATTAGTATTTATACTAAAGAATAAAATGATGCACTTTTATCTTGACTGTTTAAGATGTCTCAGAATGGTAGATTTGACTTTCAAAGAGAGACTGGCAGATTGATATATTGTATGGGATACACACACACACAAATAAAACCCCTAAAACTTTAATTCTTTTTAGATTTATGTATATTTTTCTCCTATGATGCTGGAAAAGCCTGAATGATCCAAGTCCATGCCAACACCAATGCTAGCCACTTGTGCAAGAGATATTTCAGAACATCAGTCATAAGCCAAAAGGTCTTCTGGCTGGAGTTTTTTGCTAACCTTGAGATTATATATAAGGCACAAATCACTTCTCAATGTCAGTGCTTCCTCCATCCAACTCTGGCAATTTGGTGCTGACATTCTTCAGTGGTGGCTCAGCAAATGGTTGCAGAATGGTCATTTGCTCCTTGCTATAAGCTACATTTCTCTCTTCCCTGGCTCTCCTCTCATTGACAGGTCTCCGTGCGTTGCCAGTAACCATGCCAAGTAGTATGACAGAGAAAAGGGGAAAGACAGGAGTCTCCTTCCTAGAGAGCTCTGCCAGTGACATGCTGGCACTAGACACAGTGAATGTGTTCAGGACTTCTGCTACTGAGCTTGTCAGCTATTACAAGAAGACAATTTCCTGCCAGACAACACAGTTTTGCTGAATTTAGGCATCTTAGCCCATTATGCAACAGCACCAACTAAATTACTATAATCTCACTAATGTAACAGCCTCTTCTTGAAATTGTAAGCCAGTGGCTCCAGCACTTACCAAACTAACACAGCTAAACACACCATACCTCTCCTCTCTGATTTGTCATTTAACCTCGGGCTGGCTTTTGAGAGCTCTTCAAGGTCATGTTTTGTTTCCCCCCTGAGACTCTCCTTTGCTTTGGCAGCCTTGAAACATTTGATGGTGGGAAAGCCTTCCCCATGTTGCAATTATGCTGCTCATGGTGCTGTCTAACCTAATTCTCTGTTTCTTTTTATTAGCCTGCCAGTCCTAGACTGTAGACTCTCTGGAGGTGGACCATTATTTTGTAAAAGTTCTCAGTTTCACAATGGACCATTCTGTTGTAAAAGACCTGATCTGAAAGCTAGACTTCTGCTTGGAATGATTGAGCTGTTTGGCTGTGCAACAAACGATGCCACAACAGCTGTAAATAACTGTCATCTTCTAGGATGTAGTGTACAGTGAAGAAATTTCTTTCTCCATTTAAACTCGCATTTCTTCATCTGAGATTTACATTTATTCCATCCAAATTCCAGGTTCGGTGAGAAGTCTAAGCCTGAGGCTCTCTAGCTAAGAAGTTTGGAGCCAAACATCTTTGGCACAAAGAATAAAAGATGCTGAGCATCCAGTGGTGGATAGACAACCTTCTAACTCTGATCCTCTCAAAGCCACTGGACTCTGTACTTGTGATCTCCAGAGGCAAACCAGTAAAGGTCATATTTAAAACTTGCTTGGCTTTGTCTTGTCCTCTGATCAGAAAACAATTAAAGAGATGTCACTTTTAGCTTTGCTTTTCTCAGCCAAGGAAAATTCTGCAGGGATCTGATCCTGCTTGTGTCTGTGGGAGTCAGAATGAGGATTGGTTCTGTTGAAGTTGTGGAGTTCTACCAGTATTAAAGGAAAACTAGACCCAGAGACTGGAGACTTTTGCTCATGATAACTAAAGCTTCGTCTAGACTGGGGATTTGTCCTGATTACTGCCACTGGCTGACAGCCATTGGTGTTGCTGCATCAGTGTTACTCCTTGCATTGGCAAGTTGTGGTGCTGGTGCTGCTGGTGGTGGAGTTCTGTCACTTTTAGGCATGGATAATATTCTCTGCTGGATGTGTTGGCTTTCTCCATTTGCACCATGTGCTGTTACATATAGGTCAAATGGAGAGCACGTGAAGGTGTTGGTGGGGACAAAAAGTGAATATTAGCATAAGAAAAGGTTACTTCTGTTATTTAAGAGTGCTGTAGGACACGAAATTTAGAAATGCCGAGTTTATCAGTCCATCTAGCCCCTATCCCAATAATATATTAAGTCATCTTGCTATACAGTTTGCACTGCTTTGTCTAGTCTAGCTCTTAATGACTCAACTTATGGAGTCTGCACCACTTCCCCAGGGAGAGAATTTTCCAGTCTGAAGTCTTATGGTTTTTTTCCTGATATCCAGCCTGATTCCATTTCATTCTATTATTCTTAGCCTCCTCTTTGCTCTCAAGCCCACCTAAAACAATACTCTTTTTTTTTGGTGTTTACACCTTTCAAAGTCTTACAGGCATTTCTTTTCCTCTTAGCTGTCCCCCATCCATATGTTCTTATATTTAGCCCATTGATGCTTTCCAATGAAATACTCTGGACTGTGAAATGAGGAGCACGTCATGTGTAAAACAAGCAGGGTTGCTTTTCTGCTCCACTTGGCACTGGTGAAAGCCTCAGCTGGCTTACTGATTTCAGTTTTGGATGCTGTTCTTTAAGAAAAGACACTGACAAATTGGAGAAAGCTCAAAGGAGAATAACAAAAAATTATAAAAGATTTAGAAAATCAGACTTATGAGAAGCAGCTGAGAGAGGCAGGCATGTTCAGTCTGCACAGAAGACTGAAGGAAGACATAATAGCTGTCTACAAATACATGAAATGATGTGATAAAGGGAACAGAGGCCAGTTATTCTCATTAGTCAGAGAGGAAAGAAGCAGCAGAAACTGATTTAAGCTGCAGAAAGGAAAATTCCGGCTACATATGTGGGAGATGTGTTTCAGCTACTCAAACAATTAGGCAATGGAACAAGCTGCTGTAAAAGGTTATGGAGTTAAAATGGCTACAGAGAGATTCCAGGCTAGACTCAACTGCTGAGGGTAATGAAAAAAAAAAACCCATTTTGGAAAGGTAGCCAGATGGGCTGCTGATGACAGACTCTATCAAGCAAATACAATTTCATATTAGGGATACCATGTACTCTAATACTAAGGCCCCAAAGAGATAGGTATGTGCTATCTGTTCATGTCTCCAGCTGTCCATCTTACCACAAAGCAGAGAAAGGAAGGGTGAATGGTAGTCTTCTGGAGACACTGAGAAGACATGGAGATGGATGCTATGACTAACTGCCTGGGTGTAGAGAGGTGCAAGAAGGTTTTGCTTCATGCATAGATACGTGGCAGCTTTGGTTCAAAGGCTGAATGGTTGAATGAGCATCACACATCAGCTGAGTGAATAAGCTCAGCTGAAAGGTGAAAAAAGAGTTCAGGCCAGAGCATGGGCAGAGCAAGCATGGGTATGCATTTTTATGGGTCAGATTATCCTACTGGATAAGCTTGCCTGAAGTCACTGAGAAATCTATAGAGGAACTGGATCCAGGTGTCTGTATTCTCAGGCCAGCTCTTTAACCACAAGACCATTCTCTTCTTTGTAGCACTGCTTTCTTACCACCTCCTTATGAGCACAACAGCTAGCCATCTGATCCTGCCTGGCTCACGTGTCTTGAATTCCTACGAACTCCTGTGAGGAATTTTCATGCATTAAAAAACCCAAAAAAACCAAAAGGAGAGAAGAATGGAGACTGAGATGATGCTTTGTCCTGATGTTCTCCACCACGCACTACTAGGAGCTGGCATGGCTGTGGGCTGCATATGAAAAGATCAACATCTCATGACATGGTAGCTGATGATTGGCAACACTAGAAACAAAAACCTTAGTCTGCTGTTTTAATCAGAATCTTCACTGCAAGTCTCCTTGCCTGGAGCTGTACCAGTGCCATGAGCCTCTTGCCAGCTGAGCAGCACTGATGCCAGCAGTGGAGAATAAGTAAGGTTCTTCACTTGCTATTGTAGACTGATTCTTGTAATTGATGGCTGTGGCTTTGATCCTTAGAAGTCTGTGGGGCTCAGCCCTCCTTGAAGTGAGAGCAGTATTTTTACATTGCTTGTGATATGTTTAACATATTATGGGTGTTACTTTCTGGCACCAAGTATTGAACTTAAAACAGCATTGCATAATTCCCCAAGATTGCATTACTATGAGCTGGCTGGACATTCCACCAAGTCAGGATAGTGCACCATCTGAAGATGGTTTTAGCAGTGGAATCACAAAAGTGTAAGCTGGTCAATATCCAGCCTGGATGTTCTGCATGAATTATTGTCACTTGTCAGCTGGTTTGCCTTTATTCTTGTGAGCTACCACAGTGGAATTACAATTCTTCCCTCCCATTAGTCGTCACCACTATGCAAACTTTATTTGGAGGAAAAAGGTCATGGCGAGGACTCCCAGCTGTCCTGGCTGTAGCTCAGGATAAAGAGCAAAAGTACCCGGGCAATTCCCTGGAATACATTAAGACACTATGAATGTAGCTTTACTTTTTACCTGCCTGCCTGTGGGCAACAGAGTCTGTTTGAGTGGGATCTGAAGCCCCTTCTCCTGGCTGATGAGAAAGCTGCAGCTTCCAGCACTACCTGGCACCATGCCACCCAGGCGTGGAAGGGGAATTCCTAAACCGGCATTCCAGGGAGCTTTTCTCAGATGCTTTGGGCTGTTGGAATTGGTTTTGCAATCTGTGATTTCATCTTCCTTGCGATTTTCCACTCCACAAACTAGGAAATATTGTCCTGGGTGTATCCTACTGGGGGGAAATGGAAGGGAGAAAGCTTTGTGAAAGGGGTGGTGTAAAAGCTGTTGAGACCTAAGTTGGACACACACGTATTTTCTGTTTCTCAATCTCCTAAAGTGACTCTTCAATCCTGCTAAGAGCCTGTTTTGGCAGCAAGGTAGGAATGAGGTGTGACAATAGTCCTTTCTTGTGATATATTTTTCCCTAAGCACTGTACATGTGTCAGATAATATCACCTATGAGCAACTGGTGCTTTTCCACAAAGCCTGATCTCTGCCCCACAGGAGCATCCAGTGTGTGGTACTTCTGTTGGCTACCTTGCCTTGAAAATCTGCTATTATCAGAACGGTTGCCTCTGAGCTTAAGCCGTGAACTTGGCAGCTTTCAGACATCACCAGCCTCTTCTGGTAGCCTGCTGCTATAGAGGGAGAAGATGTGAGTCCTTGAGAATTGGCACATCTATGGAGAGATGTGATGAGGCATGATAAGACTTAACTTCCCAACATGCGTTGAACAGCTTCTGTTTTGACTACTGTACAGAACCAGCTGAACTCATGGATTTAAGTCAGACATATCTAGATGAATGTTCTCTCCTTCCTGACTTTCTCTGCAGAAGAGCACTAAATGGTTCATAGCCTCTCCTTTCCACATTGCAGAGTAGGCCATTTTGAAGTCTGTGAGGGTTACTAAGTGTTTCCTACTCATAGAATTAAACCCCAAATAATAGTGTAAATAGGCTTCTAACAAGACCACCTTCAGTCGTTTATGGTGGATTATGGTTGGCAGAGTTTGCCCTTTAGACTTGATGCCTCCTTCAGATAAAGACAGTGATTTCTAGATACACAATGCCTTCATATGGGTAACTGAAGCAGTGCACTGGAGCTATTGCCACTCAAGGAATATGGAGCAGCACAAATGAAATTGTCTCTTCCAGTACTTCATTGGAAAAGAATTTCTAGGCAAGATGCCTAGCAGGCACACTGCACTATATTCTTAGAAAGCAATAGATCTATTTAGGACTGCTGTATCTCTTTGGAATTTACTGTATGAAAAAACCCTTTTGGCAGGAACTCATCTTTAGTGGTGACTGAGATTTGCAGCTTCTGACTGACAAACTAATCCGAGCATTTTATTAGAAACTGCTTCCCCCTAAGTCCTGTTTGCATTACATCTGAATTCGGGAGGATCATGTCAGAATGAGAACTGAAGTGGATCACTTGCTGAATTGTGAGCCCCCCTACACTCACACACACACACACACACAT
This sequence comes from Agapornis roseicollis, assembly GCA_002631895.1. Taxonomy (NCBI): domain Eukaryota; kingdom Metazoa; phylum Chordata; class Aves; order Psittaciformes; family Psittacidae; genus Agapornis; species Agapornis roseicollis. Next base: position 76,321 of record NDXB01021364.1, read on the forward strand.
ATATATATGCCCACCAGTAGATGTGCAATGTTTTTGTGTTATACACAATAAATGTAATCCAGATTGCTCCTAATCCCTTCCTAATGAAAGAGCAGATAAGCTAAGTGATTGGTGATTTGTAATTATTTAAAAGAGCAGAAACAACATTTTTTTTTCCTTTTTTTGTTAATGTATAGGTGGCACAGTCTCCATTATAAGCATCTGTTCTTGCTCTAATCTTTTTGTAAAGCTGGTGAACTTTAATGAGTCTTCTCATAGAACCCAATTCCAGCTTTGCATATTCTTGACATCCACAGCTCCAAGGTGAGGCTGTTGTGCTCAGCATTCATCCAGCCTGGATGCAGAACTGCAATCCAAGACACACTGTGGGTACAGTATGAGGGTAAATCTAAAGTCAGTGCTCTAGCCTAAGGAGCAAGGCAGGTCTGGGGCCTTTTCAAGAGATTCCTAAGTAAGGAATACACTCTGTACAGGCTTCTTCACACAGGAGCAAAGTGTGGTCTACTGAAAACCTGCAGCTGGAGTTTTGCAGTCCTTGCTGGAGTGAGATAATTTAGTCCTCTTAGTCCATTTAGTTCATGGGACTGTCACTTACAGGTATAGTTTGGCCTTATATTGAAAGTAAACTCTAATAATATATGACCAAGGATGGAATAGACCATTAGGAACATACCCTACTACATAGGTGTGAATCATGACAATAATATTTCATCTTGAGGCACATTTTCCAGTCTTGATTAGAGAACAAGGTAAGAAGATACTGACCTTTGTGTATGAAGTTCTCAGACAAACTTTGGCTGAGAACAATAGTCAGCTGTGTCAAGTCCTTGAGAATAAGAAATCACATGGAAAATAGCAAACAGTTATCTGGAAATAAAACATGGCAGATGGTACAGCAGATCTGCATAGACTTTTCAATCATTAGAATGAAAGCTCTTTAGAGCAACAGAGCTATCACTCACAATGTGCTTGTAATGCCTCCAGCACTGTGAGGCTTGTACCTTCTTATGACCTTTACATGCTGCATGAAGGACAGGCTAACCAGCATGGTGTGAAAAAGAAATATCACAAATAGAAATAATTTTCTGAAATTTGGGCTATCTGTATTCTGGCAAAAGAATTTTGCTTCTAGTCCAGCCTTGTAAAACACAGCTTTTCTTGTCCTGTTGCTAAATGAGAGAATATAAGCAATCAATGTCCCACAGTGAAAGCAGCTTGCATATGTAGCAGCTTAAAAGGAAAATGAGAATCTTCCAAATAGCTGGTTCTGTAACTCTTGCCACTGCTAGTTTGGAAATTTAATGGAATTATTGCCTATGAAAAAATATACATGTACATCTTTGTCCTTCAATATAGCCATAACATAAGCTTTAGAAGTTGTGCAGGACTATTGTCTAAGTTTTAATGATCTTGTGTTGCGAACTATAATCGTGAGATACAATTCATTATTAAGACTTTAAACACTTTTCTATGCTTGTGTTTGAACCAATGAAAAACAATGTGTTCCCTTTACTAAATACATTTCAGAAGCCCTTTTGTTTAAATCTTAGTTGCAAAAGGAGATATTGTTCCTGTCTACTGAAGACATTTCACTGTTTTGATTTCCTTTTCCTTTTAATTTTTAAACATAATTTTTAAGGTATACTTTCGCAGCAGAATAGCTTGCCATTTACATGTGCAAACCCAGGTTTAGCTGCAGCAAGAAGAAACAAGCAAAAAAGCTGTAAATGGATCTCATATATCACCTAATTTTTTGATGAGCAGCATTTAAGTATATCAAGTTTGCTCTGATCTCTTAGCTACTCTGACACTAGCATTTCAACTGCATGACTTTCAACTCATGAATCCAGAAGGACCACAGATGTGAACACGAAGAGTTCAGATTCTGCATGAAATTCTTCAGGACATGAGGGGCAAGGTCATATTCAGTGTGCAGAAAAAAGCAGATGGTAATGTTCACATATTCTTTAGTTTGAGAATGGAACTAAGTCTCTTGTCCTTTATCACAAGTGTGAAGCAGAGAAGCAGTACAAACTTTTCACACTCCACTTCTTTGTAATGGAGAGAAAGGTTATGCTACACCTCTCTTCCCCTGGCCAGGATGCTCCAGCAGCTCAGTGCTGCTGGGGAAAGTGACTCAGCAAAAAAAGGTGTTGCCTAAATCTGAGTCTTTACACTGGCCATGGATGGATCTTCTGTTTGGAAAAGAGAGTTAAGCCATTTTGTTAAGGGAAATTAGGGAAGTGGAGAAGTTGCTGTGGCTGACCCTGATGTCCTCTTTGTCTGGAATAAATGTCTTCGTAAGATCTCTCCATCTGAGCACCTCTTCAGTTGGAATGCTTCGAAGGGTCAATTTTCCTCCCCATGACTGTAAAAGCTAAGCATTTTCCATGCCCTTTGCAAACCATATTCTGGACTTGTGCCATTTGAAGTGTTTTTTAGCAGTTTGATGGCAGGATTTAGAAAACTTGTCAGGTGGCCTTTCTTGTGATGGAGTAGCTCAGCAGTGGGCAACTCTATCACCGAGATACATAATGCATCCCAGAAGCCTAATTTGGAAAATAGATTTTAGTGCTGAACTTCATCGGTGGCATCATTTACTCTGGGATTCGATCCGCTTGGGTAGAACCATCTTGAAGAAACTGTGCAGAAAGGCAGTACTTGGCTGAAGAGAGACCCATTCCTCCTGCTGTTTGATAGGATGGTGAGCCTATATTTTCTCAGCAACTCCTCTTTCTGAGTGAACACCTCATTTTGGTACTGACATGGCACAGCTTCAGATCTGGTCGCAGCTGGAAGCTCAGCTGCAGTGAGATTAAAACCTCGGGTACTTGTTTAAATGCACAACCTCTCAAGGACATCAGCAGGGTTATAGCAGCAGACAGTTGCCAGGGCACCAAGATTTCCTTGTCTTCCCATCTTAAAGCTTTCTCGTCTCACATTTTGCTGCCTCCATTTCCTCATACATGAATTAAGTTTAGAAAGAAGACGTTATCTCCCTTCCCAGAGTGATGTGAGGCTGATTTAGGGGTGTTTATACAGCTCTTTGCAAATGTAGTTAGCCTACGGTGTAGGTTACTATGGGCTGAAGGGAATGATGGAGTTAATGAGATTTCTATTCAGGAGACTGTACCTTTTGAACTACCAAGAGATGTGCTTCAGGACCCGGCGTAATGAGAAGTGAATCCTACAAGGTGTTGAACACCTCCTGTGAGATGCTGAGAGTTCTCAGTGCCTGATGGAAGATTGTCACAGGAATCTGGCTTTATAATCATAAATTTGAAATTTGAAATGTAATCTCACAGAGAATCTGTGTGGAGGAGAATGAACACAAAGAAACATTTCTGGTGCTTAACAGCTTATGAGAAAGGGAAAAAAAAAATCCACTCTTCCTTTGCTGAACCTTTAAAAAGAAAAAAAGAGAAGGAGAAGGGGACAGATGAAATATGTTTTATCTATTTTACCTACTTTGGCAATTAAGATTGTAATCTAGATGATTACCAGAGCTTGTAATGAGATTACACCCTCCATTAAAAAGAATGCTGCAGTGTTGCAGTGAAGAATGCTTTGGATCTGTTTAGTATGCTATCTGTCTTAGCAGAGAGCAACAAAATGCATTAAGCACACTAGGAGATGATCTTGGAGACATACACTCCCAGTCTGATTTTCAACAGGGTGAGCTGGCATCAGATTTGTAGTTCTCTTCTCATCAGTGCCTGTAAGCAGATCCATTTAGAAAATAGTTTCCATAATTCGCAATTCTTCCATAACTCCCATTTGGAAATAACCCCTCACCCCCTTTTCTTGAAGACCAGAAAATTTGCAGACTGCTGTTTTATCATAAAGAAATCCAGGAAAGACATTGTTTGAAAAAAAAAAAAAACATTTTGCTTTTCTATTGATCTATTGGTTTTACAGGTCTCAGCTTGTAGAGTTGTAGTAACAGTTCTGTTTCTGCAGTGTAGAGAAACTGAAAATCATGTGTAAAAATACCTGGTTTATGCTGGGATCTGTTGGTTTATAAAGGATGCTGAAATGTTGCTAGAAGGCAAAGCTGTTACTATAACTGTTTCTTTCTCTGAGTATCCACATGGGAGTTTTCAGTAAAAGTAAATAGCAGCAACACAGTGAATAGTACATAAAAATCACATTAGTGTAGATGTGGGGCGAAACGGCTTTTCTGTCTTTACAGTGTGGTAGAACAATGTCATCCTTTACAAATCCAGGGAGGAGGACAGAGCATGGTGCTTCTTTCTCCTGCTTCTTCCAAACCTACCTGTTCCTAGAAAGTGTAGCACTTGCAATGCTATGCTGACCTTTCCCTGGTCCTACTGCTCAGTTTATGCACCGTTAGGACAGCCACCAGGATGTTTATTTCAGTAGCATAGTCAAGAAGGACTGATTTTTTTTCAGCACTGATGCCATCTGCAAGACAACTTCTAGAAAACTTGCTGGCATTGTTTCAACAAGCTACTACCCTCCCCACAACATCTGCACCTTCTCTGGATGTCATTGACAGCAAGAGAAAGCCTGCCATGCACCGTCTGCTCCAGTGCCATGCTTCATGGTCTCTTTTATGAGCTTAGCACACTGAAAAAGTGGGTTTGCATTAAACCAGGTGTTGGGCAGCAGTGGCAGAGGTACATGGGCACATGTTTCTTTCTGTAGTGCTGTACAGAGCAGTCACAAACAGCTGAGGAGCAAGAATATCTTAAACCACCACAGTTATTAAGGCAGAGAACGTGTGACAGAGCTGCAAGTGTGGTTGGTTACTGAGACACTTTTATTTTGGTTGAAAGCAGGCGCTGACTTCAGGAACTAAGTTTGGCCTATAAGAAGGGTTACAGCCTCTTGATTTGGGGACACCTTCTGCAGCGAGAGTTTCTGTGTATCAGGTGCTGATTTCTCTACTGGTTTCACTGGGAATAGCATCACAATCTACACAATATAAAAGGATCTCTGCTTCCATGCTTGTTTGCTTTGGTTCCTACATAGTTAAAAGTTATTCTCTTCAAAAAATGGCTTGGTCTTTGTCTTACTGAGACAGATAAAATAAAATTAGTTGAATGTGAGGAATAACTGTATTCTTCAGATACTCCTTAGTAATAGAATTTTGAGGTTTTGGGAAATTTTCAAACTTAAGATCAAATGTGGTGTTTGAAGTAAGTGGCCCAGATATATCTGCTCTGCTCTAAGTTCTGTAAGGAGCAGGAACTTGATGATACTTATGGGTCCCTTCCAACTTGGCATACTGTATGATTCTATGATTCTGCCTGACACTTTGTGACTGGTTATTAGTTGAACCTCAGGCATAAAACTATTTTGATGTCAGTGGAAAGGAAAGTGGAACATGTGAGGGAAAACCTGGGGAACTACAGACCAGTAAATCAAACACAAGGCAAGATGATAGAAACTATAATAAAGTGGAACATTAGTAGGCATGTGGGTAAATATGATGTATTGAGGAAGAGCCCCTGTGGCATTTATAGAGTTGTGCATCATAAACCTATCCTTTGAAGGAGTCAGTAAACAAGTAGACTAGGGAGATCCAGGTGACACTTGGGTTTCTGGAAGACTCTTGACAAGGTTTCTCATCAAAGACTTTTAAAGAAACTGAGCTGCAACAGGATAAAAGGAAAGGTCCTCACACAGATGAAAGAGTGGTTAAAAGGCACAAGAAAAAAGGGTAGGATTAAGCTGTCAGTTTTGTCAATGGTGGAAAGCCCCACTGGTGTTCCATAGACATGCATGGTTCAGTATTTCCATAGCTGGCTTAGGAAATGATGTAAATAGTAAGATGACAAAGTTTTCTCATGATACTCTAGTGATAGGACAAGGGGTAATGGGTTCAAATTTCAACAGTGGAGATTTAGGTTAGATTCAAGGAAGAAATTCTTTACTGTGAGGGTAGTGAGACACTGGAATAGGTTGCCCAAGGAATTTGGGAATGCTCCATCTCTGGCTGTGTTCAAGGCCAGATTGGACAGGGCTTGGAGTAACCTGGTCTAGTGTGACGTGTCCCTGCCCATGGCAGGGAGGTTGGAAGTAGATGATCTTAAGGTCTTTTCCAACTCAAAGAATTCTACGATTCTATAAAGATGTAAACTAAAGGTCACAGTAAAGAATTTAGGAAAAGACTCATAATACGGTACAGGAATGAACAAATATAAAATAATACCTACAGGGAAACCTTATGGAGAACAGGCTATGAATTCTTGGGGAAACTGGGAAAAAAAAAGTCCAGGAACTCTATCAAAAAATCAACTCAATGTTCAGTAGAAACCAAAGCTGTATATTAAAAAAAAATAAAAGGAGAATAGATAGTAAAATATTCTGTGTGGTGTATGCAGCCTCATGAGAACAAAGTGCGATTTTGTTATTCCCATCACTAGAATGGTACAATAGAACTGGAAACCAAGCAGAGGCTGGACAATGAATGTGAGTGAAACCATGAAGGTGTTTAAGCAGCGTCTAAGAAGCTTAATAGCAGAAGAAGTTGTGGGAGGCAAATGTTTACACAGGCTTAAAAAACGGTTAGGTAAATTTATGAAAGATGCACTGAGGTTTATTACATGCAAAGATACTTCCATTGCTGAGCAAATTTGTGAACCATGGCCTGCTGGAGACTGAGCTATACTGAGCAAAATATAATTTACATGCTTGCTTGGTTCTTGCACCCTTTTCCTGGGCTTCTGACCACAGTTGGAAGTAGAATATTGGATTAGGTGGACCTTTGGTATGACTTTACAAGAGCATTCCTAGTGATTTAATGCCTCCAGATGTGAAACTTAGGTGAAGTTAAAGCTGATTTTGGTTTGTCGCCTGAGGTCAGTGAGGGATCAGGAGCAAATCTGGGTGTGGAACATTAAAAAACCTCTCTTCACCTCTAAGCCTTGTAATTATTTCATCTTTGAATTATATTGCAGATCCAGGTTTGTAATCAGCCTTGGAGAGAAGCCAGAGTACATACTTTAGTTTGTTTTAGTGACACAATTTTAAGGAAAAACTTTTTTCTTATCTTTTTTTTTTCTTCCTTTTTTATAATAAAATAAAAAAGACAACATTTCCAGTGGGTCTGACCTGTAATTTTCTTTAGAAACCTGAGATTCTTTGTATGTTGCAATCTCAGGAGTTCACAATTTAAGACAGCTAGTGGTCAATCCCTTTATGCCCTGGAGACAATGATGTAGCAGTAAACTGTGTAGAAATGAGGTGCATGGAAGCAAATGACTGACACTTGGTTATAGGAGATCCCATGGCAAAGAAATAACGACTGAAGGCCGTGTGGAGTAATGTTGTGGTTCTGGATCAGCCCTCTTCTCTCTTATAACACTCTACTGCCTCTTAAAGTGTGAAGCCGCCTGCCTGTGCTCCATCTCTGCTAGGCTGGAGCTGAGATCCAGCAGCACAAAGATGCTTCAGCTTTGGTCTTTGCTCTACAGTGGAAAGACACCCCACGGCTGTCTTCTGTGGAACCTGGCACAGGGAGGACAGTCAGGGAAGCAGTGTAATGAGGCAAGGCTGAAACAAGTCTTGCACTGCTGTGCTTTTGCAATGGCCTGGGGATATTGTCCTGACTGGGATGCATTCCCTAAGAACCTGTCTCAGCCCTCTGAAGCAGCCCTAATTGAAGAGTATAACTGTGTCTCAAAGTCACCTTGGTCTTGTCTCTTGGGCTGCAGGTCTGGTGCTGTGGCTCTCAGAGATATTCCCTTGGGGAAGGATTTTTTTTCCATCACTGATTTTAGTGAGACCTGGTTCAGGCCCTCAGTGATCTCTTTTACACTGTATTGATTGTTGCTTCACTGCAGCAAGTGATTAAGAGGCAAGGGATAGTGTCGTAGCCATTAACTGCCCCAAGCAAAAGTAATTTCTCTCTCCTTTCCTTTTGCAGTAATTGTGAATTTCTTACTAAACCTGGGAATAAATCTGTCTAGATCAATTCTGTCCCACTGTCATCTGTGACAATATGTTCCCTGTGTGTTTTTGCCATCAACTCAGGGGATATTGTTTATTGGAGATTTTTAATAGAGAAAGAATAAAGGAATGTACATGATATGGGGGAATACATCAAACACATACAAATCTATAAGGTCTTTTGTGGGGGGACAAAAGTCTGTCTTCCTATAAGTGGTACTCTTCTACTCTTAGTATTTACTCACTAAAAATTTATGCAAATGTTTTATCCATTCCATGTCCACTTTTGGTTTTGTGACATTGCCACAATGATAGTTTTAATTTTAATTCTCTAAACAGTTGCGGTCTGTGACCTGATCTCTGGATGAACATGGTCTAATGTGAGGCACCCCTGTCCGTGGCAGAGGGGCTGGAATGAGATGATCTTAAGATTCTTTCCAACCCTAACTGTTCTACGATTCTATGATTCTCTGTTCAACTCCTGAATTACTCTGCTGCCTTGATTTGAGTTATTTCTGAGATTTACATTTATAAATAAGAGAAGAATTAAGCCCTGAAAGTTTATTTTCAAATTATCAATTTCTTCTCAAGAAGTTTCATCTACAAAGCTTTCCAGCATGCTGCTGTCTGCTTAGTTCCATGTTGGTGGGATTAATCTTGTTAATCATTGTCCTGACTTCTTTTTTGAAGTGTAAGCTTTATTGTACTGCTTTTAAAGTTGTTATCAACTTGCAGATTAACATTCCAAATTTCAGGTACAAAGGTGACTAGAACTTGTATGAAGGTTTTACAAAACTTATTAAAAAAGTAATTATCCGTAAAAAAGTAATTATACATAGTTGTAGTGTGCAGACACCGAGTGGATTCTCCAGCATCCCAGGTCAATCACCTTGGAATGCCTCTGTAGTTAACAGAGAACCTCTTTCAGGGAGCAATTCAAAGCTCTGCAGTTAGAATTTTGCTCTGCATTTCCATCTGAAGAACCCCTCAATTCTCCCAAATCCAAAGGGAAATGGACAGAGGCTTTCCCCAGCTGAGAGGTGTGGGGTTTCTTTTTGGATTGTGAAGTCAGTACCTGAAGAGATGGACTCATGCTGACCTCCGTGATTGCATACCCAGCACTGAGGAAGGATGGTTTTGAGCAAGGAGGGAATCCACACATGCACTTCAGTGGCAGTGGAGCTGCACCTTGCAGTTCAGTGCTTTGATAGGATCATGGAGGAAAGAGTAGTGCTTGTACACAGTATCTACAATGTGTACAGGTCACAGGGTAATCTTCCATCATCTCATTCTTCATTCTGATGCCTTGCAAATAGAGGGAAGGCAAACTTGAATTTTGGAGGAGAGGTGCTCCCAGATTAATTCTGTATTAATTCATTCAGATTGTGTTGGGTTGTTTTTGTTTTTTTTTTTTTATTTTGAGTGTGCTTATTCATTAAAGAATAAATTCTGTCTTTGAATTTGCTTTCATTTCTGAGGTAGACTGAGACAGACCCATGTCTCCGCCCATAGCAGGGGGGTTGGAACTAGATGATCTTAAGGTCTTTTCCAACCCTAACTATTCTATGTTCTTATAGGCCATTAGCATATGAACCAAAGAGCCATAGCTCATTTCAAGGCTGGAGCAGATACTGGACCTCCTTTCTGAACTGTTATGGCACAAAAGGACCCCTGGACAAACCCTAAAACTCACTGTATACTCTTGGCTGTTCATTATTCTACACTTTTCTCATGTCCCCCTGTGATTTACCCTTCTAACATAAGCAATCCCTGTCTTTATCAAATCTGTATTTTGTTATCCTCCTTTGACCCTTACAATTCCAGAGCTCCCTTTTGAAATGGTGGAACAAACACTGCACACACTGTTCCAGGAACGGCTATGCAGTTAGTTCATTATGCATTGTGTGTCTTGCACTACTCTTTATGCTGTTCCACATGCTTGCAATGTCTAGTCAATGTTTTTTAATCTTTCTTTTTTTTTTCCTTTAGCTGGATATTGACCTGAAGTCTTTATTGGCTGTCTTCAAAAGAAAGGGATCTTTATTTCATTGAAGCAAATCATTTTGAAACTTTTGAGGTGTATGATTACTTGATATTTTTTTAATGCAATGTCTCTTATTTTGTATGTAGGTCCGTTGTTCTCTAGCACATATTGTTCCTGGTGTTTAAATGACACAGTAGTNGATCTTTATTTCATTGAAGCAAATCATTTTGAAACTTTTGAGGTGTATGATTACTTGATATTTTTTTAATGCAATGTCTCTTATTTTGTATGTAGGTCCGTTGTTCTCTAGCACATATTGTTCCTGGTGTTTAAATGACACAGTAGTGGGAACTTCAAGAAGGGAAAAAAGAAAGACCTGTGATAATACAAGTCTCTTGACAGGAACCTCAGTGCCTGGCAAGATCATGCACAGATCCTGTAAACTATGCTAAGGCACATGGAAAATAAGGAAGTGATTGGTAACAGCCAACAAGTCTTCCCTAAGGGCAAATTGTGCCTAACAAATCTGGTGGCCTTCTACAACAGGTTTACAGTGTAGATGGATAAAGGAAGAGCAACTGATGTCACCTACCTGGATTATGCAAAGCATTTGACACTTGTCTGCAAGACATCCTTGTCTCTAAACTGAAGAGACAGGAATTTAACAGATAGACTACTTGGTGGATAAAGAACTGGCTGGGTGGTCACACTCAAAGGCTTGTCATCATTGGTTTGATGTTCAAATGATGAGTGATGTTCCTCAAGGCTTGATTTTGGGCCTGGCATAGTTTAATGTCTTTGTCGCTGACATGCACAGTGGGATTGAGTGCACCCTCAGCAAGTTTGCTGATGACACCAAGCTGTGTGTGGTTCAGTTGATATGCTGGAGGGAAGGGATGCCATCCAGAGGGACCTTGACACAGTTGAGAGGTGGGTCAGTGCAGTTCAACAAGGCCCAGTGGAAGGTCCTACACCTGGGTTGGGGCAACCCCAAGCACAAACACATGCTGGGCAGAGAATGTGCTGAGAGCAACCCTGAGCAGGACCTGGGGGCGCTGGTTGATGAGAAGCTCACCATGACCGGCAGTGTGTGCTCACAGCACAGAAAGTCAACCTGAGCTGCATCAAAAGACGTGTGACCAGCAGGTCAATGAAGTTATGTTTTCCCTTTACGCTGCTTTCATGAGAAGCCATCTGGGGTACAGCATCCAGCTCTGGGGACCCAAATATAAGAAAGACATGTAAATGTTGGAGGGAGTCCAGAGAGGGGCTATTAAGATGATCAGAGGGCTGGAACACCTCTCCTATGAAGACAAACAATACAGTTGGGCTTGCTCAGCCTGGAGAAGACAAGGGTGTCGGGACATCTTGTAGCAGCTTCCAGTACCTAAAGAGGGGCTACAAGAAATCTGGAGAGAGGCTTTTTACAAAGGTATGTAGTGATAGGAGAAGGGGGAATGGCTTTAAACTGAAAAAGGGTAGATTTAGATTAGATATCTGCCCCTCTGCTTTCACGAGACCTCACCTTAAGTATTGTGTGTAGTTCTGGTGTCCTCAACATAAAAAGGACATGGAGCTGTTGGAACAAGTCC